>JAUJPO010062568.1:5571-27461 GCA_032270745.1 Tiaropsis multicirrata | reverse complement strand
GTGGAGTCAGAGACAGGGTTAACTTATACCTGAATGGGGAAGCAAATACAAAGGCATAGTTTCACACAGGATGTTTGACCTCACTTCTCAACATAGATAAGACTGTGGGCAGTGATATCATCCCTAGTATCATCACAATCTCCAAATCAATGGTCATACCAAAAATGCTTTATAGAAGGAAATTGGCAAAACTAAGACAGCAGAAAGGAACTCAAAGCCATGCCTCATAGATTTATACCAACATTTATCAGCATTTATTTAATAACTTTCATTTTCATATCTTTCTAAGCCTAGTAAAGCAAGCGAAATTACTTGCCCATGAAAAAATTGTCTCTATACAACAGAATCACGTCTTGACGTTATGGATGAGTCCGACATAAAAGTCCGTCAATTTCAAATTTGACGTATTAGATACCCGACGGTTTCAGATCTGCATACATTGCGAGCCTGCCGGACAGCTTGTAAAAAAATCGGTCGTTTTCATTTGATGAATCTACCTATTCTTTTGTGAGTTTATAAAAGAAATGCACGCCTTTTTAAAACAAATGTATTCAAAACCCTCGAAACAAAGACATTTCCGTCATTTCGCGTCCTCTTTTCACAAATCTCTTAGGAAGGGTGTATAATAAGGAACAGAAAACAGTTTCTATTTTAAAATCCCTTTGTATTTTATTTGTCTCTTTATAAGTACAACTGCATATAAGCGTTTTTCCATCGGGTCAGCGAGACAGGATGTATACGCAACAGAAAGCAGTTTAGTATTTTACGCTGGAAAAATTACCAATTTTGAAATCCCTTTATTATTTTATGTCTCTTTGCTCCAATTGTACAAGAATCTTTTCCACGGGGTCAGTGAGACAAGGATAACAGAAAACAGTTTGGTATTTTACTTTTTCTCTCGTGTTGATATTTTTGATTATAATGTGGTAAACAATAATTCTACTCAACGGCAGCATAGTTTACAAGAATAAAAAACCATACATATACTAATCTTCACAGTTTTTATTAAAAAAAGTGATTCTACTGAAAAAAAGAAATTATATGAAAAAAACATACAACAAAAGAAACAAAACTAAATTGAGAAACTGAAATTTTATATACAAAAGATTGTTTGTTAAAAAATTGTCAAAAACGTCATTATCGTTATCACAAAGTGACAAAAGAAATGTTGGTTGCAAACTCTGGTACTGAGAAAATTTTCACAATTTTTACAGAAAAAAGATTCCATTTGCTTCAAAAAAAATAGTTCGGAAAGCAAAGTTAGAAAAAGAGAATTTTAAAGACAGAGTAGCTAAAACATTAAAAACTAATTTTTAAAAATATGATTCATTTTAATACATAGTTAAAAAACAAGTTGCCAAAGTTAATTTCGAACAAAATATTCATGGCCCATATTTTCTGAATTGGGTACAGTACAGCCTTTATATGTTATAAATAAGTCATTGAACAGCCATTCAAAACTAACTTTGACTGTGCAAAACAAAAAATACTGAATTTGATAAAATAACATTGTCTGAGAAACACTTTTACAAAATAAAAAAAGCAACAAAAAAACTGTTTCTGATTTTATAGGCTAAAAACAAAATTAAAAAAAAAACAATACAATGTCAAGGAATTTTGGAAAAAAAAGAAAATTCTTGTTTTTTTTACGAAATAATACTTATTTTTAATTTTTAAAAATAATTAAAAGGCTAATAAAAAATTATTTAAAGAGGCTTTTCGGGTATAATCGTATAATTAGCGGGATACTCCGAAAGCCACCAAAACAAATAAGTATATATGTATAAGTTACCTTATTAAAAAAACTTGTCAGAATCTTTTAAAATGCAAAAAATAATAATAATAATAATAATAAACAAAGATAAAATTGCTTTAAAATTAGGGCAAAAATATTAGAACAAAATATTTTTCATTTATGTTGGATGACAAAACGAAAAAAAATACAAACTAAACTTGATATAATAACTGCTTGAGTTGGGCATATTTTATACAAAGAAAATTCTTTAAAAAAAGGTAGATATAATAGGCATAACAAAATAAGTAGGCACAAAAATGGCGTGCGAAAGCAGGCAAAATCCCATAGAATTCTTACGCCCGTCTAAACGCCTTTTGGGTGCATAATTGTTCGGTTTTTTTTTTTTGAGGACAAAATTTTTCATAAATTTTTTTTTTGAAAAACAAAGAAATAATAAAAATATCAATAAGATGTACTAATTACATTGAATAAATAAATAAGAATTATGATGACAAAAAAAATTATTTTGGAAGCATATTATATTCAACTTCGGTAACTTTCTATACTAACAATATCTTGGTTTAAAAAAAAAACAAGAAAAGATTTTCTTCTCTTTAATTCTGTAAATTTCTATTAAAAAAATGCGCTTTCCAATTATGATAAAATTGCTAAAAGAGCGGACAGACCGAAGTGTCCGGCAAAAAACAAACGGGCAAGACAGTTATTGATCATTGGTTATTGATTGATCCCTTTTAGTATAAATTTGACGAATGTGCAATAAAACATACATGATTACGTCACAACAAAAACATGATTTCAAGCTTTGAAAAAATAACTCACACTGCCATTGGGTCATGTTAGAAAACGGAAGTAAAATCTCTATCTCAAGAACTATCAACAAAAAACATTACTTAAAAGGAAAAAAAACTAATATATATTTTTTATGTATCTATTCGTTATAAAGGGCGACATTGCAAATATATAATATGAACATTTAAGAAGTAGTCCAACCCAAGTTGTCACATGCACTATGTTAATCAAATGTCATAGGTCAAACTTATTTTTACAGTGCATGAGACAGCTTGGGTTAGAGTACCTAAAAAATCTTAAAAACACTAAAAAAAATTTATATAAAAATAGCTTGCAATAATAGGTGATTTTACACTAAATGACAAGATACATTATTTGTTAATTAAAACAATGTCTAAAAATCAATTTTTAGTTAAAGCGTTTGACACACGACAAAGACAGTTACGGCTGGATACACACTGTTCAAAAACTGTGAATGAATAAGACTTCATAATAAGAAAAAAATAATTTGTAAAATAAAATGAAAAAAATACATAAAAATTGGGGAGAGAAGGGATGAGATTATTTGAACAAATAAAAAAATAAACTAAAATTCTCAAAAACAAAATTTAGAAGGGTTATAAAGGTGTGACTAAAAAATATTTTTTTTCCGGGGGAAATTTCTCACTTTACCGTTAAAAAATAGTCCTTAACTAAAAAAACTTCAATGTGTTTTAGCCATAGCATAGGTCTGATTCAAACACTCCAACCAACAACACAGCCGCTATGTTGGTTATTTCAAACAGAACTGGGGCCTTCTTAGGCAGAAGAATCTGAATTCTTACTGTGTCTCGTCAAGGGGCGATGCATTCTCAGATTGTCAATGGAATGATGCCAGGACCAGCATGAATGGCAAAAATATTTGAAGCATTCCTGCGAGCGGCAAAAGAATGGACCAGGATTGAATTGACATTGACTGCACATTGCGTCCTCCAGATAAGGGTCTATTTGCACTTTCTTAGTAAATTTTGGCGAACGAATTTCAATAAATGAAGCTTGCACAGCTTTCATGAAGCTTCGATTGTTGTTGAAAGTTACTCGACCAGAACCTGTATAGAAAAAGATGTTTGAGGATTATTTACCTGAAGGGTTTAGAAGATCTATATACTTAATATCAATAATAGATTTATATGCTTATTTTTAATGGCATTGATAGTTTTCTCTGTGTACCTTGCAGAGATTCTTTTTGAGGGGGTGCTACCATAAGCGACAAAACCGTTTCCCGTGGTAGCAAAAATATGGCATTTGAGCATTGCACTGAACTCCTGCTTGCTAAGATTTAAGAGACGAGGTAAATAGAAAAATAGAAATAGAAATAGTTTGTATTTTCTATATAACTGTAATCGCATTTTTTATCCTCAATCAACTAAGCTTAGATGTGGTAATGATTCAACTATGATTTCTACAGCAACGAGTAGGCGCATTTCTTAATCAAGCAAAACACACCCATTGTGTTATGAAATAGCAGGAAGCCTTTTTGTGCTTTAGTCACTACATTTATTTCGAACAATGTCAATAACGGGAACTTAAAAAAATCAAATCAATTATAGCGGGGTCCCTTTTCAATTCACTCACAATCTACTTAACTCGATTTTTCCCCGTTTTCCCTTTGCGCTAATGACTTTCGTTTTCTATTTATGGTGCACAAATTAGTCAGCGAATCAGTTTTAAATCATCAAAACAATAGAGAAATATATATCAGGCCCAGAACGAAACTGGGACCACAATTTCCAGTGATGTCTAGACTTGGCGGAATACGTAATTCATGATATGGATAACTTAGCATTACATAATCTTTTTCTAACGGAAACACCCAAGATAGAGGGTAAACTCAAAATATTTTGGCTGTTTCCGTTAGGAAAAATGCTAACTTACGCATATCATGAATGGGATAAACAAAAGATTCCTTTAACCCTTAGAGCCCGAAGGACGCATATACACGCACCGTTCTTATCAGAATATACTTTAGAAGAATATTCATGATGAAAATTTTCACTTTTTTCAAAAATACTGAGGAGTCTAAGGGCTTAAGAAATATTTCTGTCAATTTACGAGATATCTAAAGTAAAGAAATTCACTTACCGATTGGATATTTATGTTTATCAGTATCAATGCCAGAGTATACAACTCCATCAAATAAATCGTTCATGATTTGACATAGAGCTTCTATAAATTGTTAAAAAAGAGAAGGAAAGGTAGATTATTAAACTTCTTCGGACGATACACACACTAAAGTCTGTTGATACAAAAAAAGAAGATTGTCAGTAAAAAATGATCCCATGTAGAGAAACCAGGTATCACTTATTTCCTTTTTTGTTTCTAATTCTTGTCATCCTGGTTTCTACATGCATTAACTGTTTTAGTGACAATTTTTTGCAACAGATTTTAAGTAACTAGATAAATAATTGGTATAAAGATAAGGTGGGATAGTCGCCATCACGAAGTTTGATTGAGAAAGCATGCTCAGGTCTTCTGAGGTAATTTTTTTCAATTCAGTTCACTCTGAATTAGAAAAGGCAGATATTTGCACTAGCTCTTGCATTTTTCATTTAACAAAAATAAGGTTGAAAATGAATCGATTAGCTCTTAAACATGTTTAAAAAGCGTTGTTTAAATCAAGAAAATTTGTTTAAATGAAAGTTTGCAAAAGAAGAAAACAAAGTGATCCATTCTAATTCTAATTGAAAAGGCATCAATCAATCAATTAATCCTTATAAGCTTAGAAATGGGGTGCTAAATCAGTTAATTGGTTTAATCTATAAAACCTTAACAAGACAATATTTGATTTCGAGCCTGCGCTTGAATAATCCTTTGTTGAGAGCATGGTCGTAGTGGGGGATTAAAACTAAAACTCGGGAATTTTTTTGATTAGATTTTCACAAGCCAGTAGAAAACTTTTATACACCCGAGAAGAATCCATTCCTTTATGCAAACAACGTTAGAAGCCTAAAACTTTCGAAAAGCTATAATGAAAGCCCTAGACTTTATAATTCCTAAGACTCCAATAAACTAAAGGTTTGCACAATTAAGTGACCATCATTGAGAGTACTAAAACGTACCAGCATTGATCATTCCATGGAGACCACCAACAAATACAGTGCGGCTTGAATCCAAACGTTGTGATGAAGTTCGGACAAAATTACTGTCCGATAAAACCCAAGGAATTGCTTGCACCTAAAAAAATACAAAGAAAAAATGTAATTATTCTAATAAATCCACAAAAAAATTTACATTTTCAAAATTGGCAAGCAATCACCGAAAACATAATGTAAATGTCTCCTTAAACCCCCGCCCTAATCCTCTTGAAAACGGTCTGTTCGCAAAAGAGTATGAAACATGTATCGTCTCGTGGGCTATTACGCCAACTGGCCAACGCACCTCTTTACATCGCATTCGACGACTTGAGATTTTATAATACCAATCACCGCCATTGGAAAAATCATGCGTGCAATTGGCCAATAGATTTTTCACTGATTTCTCAGATTCAAACAGCAAATAAACGTAACCTGAAAAATATAGAAATTTTATCATCATTAAAAACTTCCGAGGTAAGCATCATTTCCCACCACGCGTGGGCAATCAAAGGTACGTAATTACGTAATTAGATCCTTTCGTCGTTATTTTACCCCGTTTCTTGTATGCAATAAAAACATCTGGGAGAGAGAGCGTTATTTAATGACCATTAAGCACTCTCCCTGGCCGAGTATTTCTTTCAGAAGCATCGACAACGAACTCCAGAGGATATTTTATGAGCATTTTCGACTGTTCAAAAAGATTCCCTTGGAAACCCTTGATCCAGATAGTAGGAGGCAAAAAAATGGTATTTTTTGCTATGTTCAAAGGACATTGGTTATAAAGAAATATGATGTTACGTAGTAGCAACACTCCCATAATATCACACTATACGTCAATTTCTGGTCCGTTAACTTTGACGACATAAAAATTGAAAAAAGCAACAAAATGACTTTCTTTCCGATGACGTAACAAAACTCGTTTCCCTCAATTTCTCAAAATAAACAAAGTCTGCAAAAATAAAATGCGACATTTTTTCCGACGGTTTTAACGCGAATGGGGAAGGAAACGTAATGATAAATCAAGCTTTATTTTTGCTTATGAAACCCGTTTTGAAAGGAATTTTTTTTCATAACAATTTTTCTTTCCGCTTAATGCTTAACTATTGTAAGAAACAACGACCCATATTTTATGGTTTGACACGGCATGAAATAAATGATTATACGAGTTCGTGTTATGTTTAAATGAAACCAACTATAACGACTTAAAGTTTTTTGAAACCTAATTTTGATCTCATTAAAAAGTTCAACCAAAACGCTTAAGTTGATTTAGCAGCCGAAACATATCTGCTGACACGCGCCTCTTATACACCTTAATGTAGATATAGCCTTACAGATAGATATAACCTTTATCGCTCAAACTAGTCTAACATAAAATATATCCACTAAATACAGCCCTTACATGTGAGAATGTTAAGGGTAGATTTACATGTGAGATTATTTAAGGTTGGTTTACACGTGCTGACATACCTTTCGGTGGATGACGGCTGTGTTTACCATCTTTGCCAGGCCATTCGATGGACAATGCTCCAAAAGGACGGAAAGCTTGTTGTAGACCGGCTAAAAATGATGATGGAATATAAAGAAGTGTTTTATGACAATGACAATTTCCTTGTGCAACTGCAGTTATTCAAGTGCACTTCTAGTATTAATGGCTCTAGTGGTTCAAAAGAAGAAACAACTGACTAGGCCCAGTAGGCACGGGGACGTTGTTTTAGCGTCCAAACAACGTTTTTACAACGTCAGAACGTTATTTGGACACTGAAGAAATGTTGGAATAACGTTTTGCTTCTGCTGGGGAAAGAGGTTTAAGAATTTAATCATCTTGGAAGTATTAATATGACCTTAGAACAAATATTCCTAATCGTGTTGTTAAAACAACTTGTCACAAAGGAGAGAAGAAATTTCCAGGAGCAATGTCTTCTACTCCACAGACACAAAACGTTACTTGTTATAAGCACCAAAGCTTACCTTCAGTGATGTCCCATGGGACTCCTCCTAAAAACACTTTGTTTGAATAGATTGGATTCTTGTAAATCTTGGGCGGTAAATGACCGCTCCACGTGTATGTTGGGTCGTGAATATCTGAAAGAAAAGAAAACAAATGGATTTTTGAAAGAAATATTGCAATGACATAAAGTATATCTAATATTTTATTATAAGCACATGATGCATGTAGCTTTAAATCTTGACTTGCTTTGGGGATTGGGGATGAAAAGAAATTAAAGAATTCCAAAAGTACCATTATCACGTCGATTCATATCTCGTCCTTCTTCGAAACCTCTGTATTGCTTGGAACCACTCCACCGAGGATCAGCCAACATATCAATAATGTTCAGCTCCTCTAGATTCCTTGCTGCTGCATCGAAAGCACCAGAGGGTGAGGTAGTTCCTGGTGGTGGTGATAGGGAATTGTTATTCATATCGTTGTTTGTAGAAGCAGCTGCTAGCGTCTGTCTGATGCTTTCCTGCATCGCTAGTGTTCGTTTCTGCATGGTATCCTGCATTGAGAGTTGTTTGAATTGCTCAGCTAGTTGAGCCTCTTTTGCACTGCCTCCACTACCGGTGCTTAATTTTCTCATTGGCCCGCCGCTGCCACTGAAAGTGTTTTGAGTGGGCGAGTCTTGTTGTGATGGGTGTCGTTTAAAAATATCGTATTGATCGTCTGGTGGGTTATCAAGTTTCCCGTTCAAATCACTGTTGCTACCGATGCTACCATTTAAATCGGTGTTCGAATTAGTGGATAAATTTCTGTCCAAGTTTTGCTGCTGCTGTTCTAACTGCTTTGCATCATGTAACCTCTGCATCAGAGCTTGCTTTTTAATACTGTCCAGCATGGCTAATTGCTGTTTGTATTTCTCAACTAAAATTTGTTGCTGTTTAAAATTTTCCAATAAAATGTCTTGAGTGAAGACGTCATTGTTTGATGACCTCGATGTCACTGCAGCGGATGGAAACGAGGCTGATTTGGAATGAGTTGGAGACATGACCGACATCCGTGAACCGTCGTAGTTATCTTGGTAAGAGGTCAATCCAGTGTTGGTGTAATGTTGTTTATTGGCAGCAGAGTTGTTATAATTGTTGGGTCCACCGAAACGGTTGTTTGGTGAAATTGATGGTGCCGCCGCTTCGACTGGTTGAAAATTATGCTGAAAAAAGAAGAGGAAAAAGAATTCTTAAAATTTGGTTCACCTTTATTAATTAAATAGGAACTTCTGAAGAACTTGTAAATCATCTCTTCCAAAATATTGTTTTCAAATAGAATAGTAAACAGAGAGCGTCCGGAGTGTCCGGGAAAAGAAATATTTTCTTTAACGAACTGTTCGTCATACCTAGACTATTAAAATTGGCCATAAAATCCTCAATGATGCCAATAACCAAAAGGCTCAAAAGTTTAACGAAAAACGCAAGTTCGACCCGACCTTTCCAATGGTCATAAAGTTGATTTTCTGAAAGCTATATTGCCAAAGTTGTTTTGATCGACAAATCTATGCTAGAAAGTGGTTAGTAGGAACCTCTTAACATATCAAAATCAAATCAAAATATCGATCAAAAAGAAATCATTTTTTTCTCAATTTCATAGAAGTAGCTGTTAATGTGTGATTCCCATCAAGCTCTGTTTACAATTTCTTTCATAAGATCAAAGTAAGATACAAATATTTGAAGCTTGGCTAAACAACAGTGGTAGGAAATTTAGAATTGTAATGCATTTTTTAGAACTATTTCTAAAAATAATACAGTATCATTTCTTAGGGTTTAAGTTCTAGTTCTAAAGTCTAAATCATACTAGTTACCATGCCCCTCTTCAGCCATAAATGCTAAATGTTTCTTATATAAACAAACATACAAAAATACACCCAACGTTCTAGAATTTCTAAAAAAAATCAATTGATTTTATCGCCTGTTTGCCTTATACAACAACTGCGTGCGAATTAAGCTAAAAATTTGGAGCAAAAAAAAAAAAGAAGCGAGGGAAATCAAGCCATATACAAGATTGATGAGAAGATCACACATACACACACAACCATTTAACATCAAAACTTGACAAAAAATATCTTTGATGATAAAAATACAGACCTGTGAACACTATATAACTCTCTGCTATTGAATATAATATTTAATACGAGTTTCAATGTTATGATTTACAATGTCAGCTTAGTAAAACCAAATGTGAAGGCTTTAAAAGTACACTAAGTCGTCATAAATCGAAAAAAAATTATACTAGTTTTGTTTTGAAATAATTTAAAGGGTAACAACAGACTATCTAAAGCTAACAGGCTAAAAGACAAGATATCAAGAACCAGTAGCGTTTATTTGTAGGCTAACACACACAACATCTTTTTATTAATGTCCAAATAACGTTATTTCAACGTCAAAACAACATATGGACGTCAGATAAACATTATAAAGACGTCAAAAATGCTTGCTGGGCAGTAGACGTTTTTTATGAGAACGTCGTGAGTGGAAGAAACTTTCAGACTTTCTTAACTTTTCTGAATTTCAGCTAAAAAATGTTCTTAACTTTGGCTATTTAAACCTTAGAACAATGTTTCTTGTATATGGTTTGTTCATATAAAAGAAATAACTTGCAATCTACAGCGATTGAATGTGCATAACCCTGACTCAACATGACTCTTTTTAAGAACATATTAAGGACATTTTTAAGACTTGAATTTCAGAAACCATAAGAACATCCGAAGCCATAGCTCCATACAACACAATCATCTAATATCTTTCGGCAGAAACGTTAAAACATTGTAAAGATGTTGAAAAAAACGTCTTGTATCTTCTGAGGTAGTCAAAGAAAAAAGAAAAACAAATATGAGTGAGGACCAGTAAAAATCTTTTGCAAGTTGACCGGCTCGTTTTGTCGAAGGAGCTAATTAGCTACACGTTTTTTTATAAGAACATCGTGAGTGGAGGAAGCCTTTAGATGTTCTTAACTTTTCTGAATTTAAGCCAAAAAAAATGTTCTTAACTTTTGCTAAAAAACAGTAAAAATAGGCTATTTTTAAGACATTTATAAATAATTTTGGGTATTTAAGCCAAAAATGTTCTTAGCATTTTTGGCCTCGAAGCCTTATGTTCTTTTATGGTTTGTTCTTATAAAAAAAACGTGTATGACGCGAGCAAGAACAATGATTGATGGTTTGAGATGACATAAAAGAACCAGCATATAATTAAGACACTTATTTTTTCATTAAATTGATCAGCTTAATCAGAAAGGAGTGAATTAGAGGGCTGGCAACTGAAATCATTTTACAAATTAAGTTTCCGTAATTTTTTTTAAAAAGAAGATAAAATTGATTTTATGACAGGTTCCGATTTTAATCACAAATCTTAAAAAAAATTGATTAAGAATCACGTTTGGTTACGTTATCTGTTAAAGAATGACCTGAAAGATTTTCTTTGCCCTCTAATAGACTAGGTAGTTTCCACAGATAGCATTTAGCAGTTTCAAAGTTCGAATTAGGTTAATGAACAAATACACGAGGCACCAAAGCCAAAAATATACCATAGTAAACGAGATCCTGTTTGACTAAAAACAGATAATACATAAGAACAATCATTAAAAAGATAATTGCTTCTCGAATAACCAGGAACTACATGCATATAAATTATGACAAATTAATTTTTATGAGATTATAGTAGCAACATTGCGTTACGCGTGGTGCTGATGGCGTGTATGGAGGAAAGAGCTATCAATTCAAAAAAATATATAACTTGACCAACTTCGTTATGGAAGAAAATGATTTCCTTCACTACGCCATTGTAAAACAAATAAGAGAATGCTATAGTCTAGCAACCCTGTAGTTTATCAATTATAACTCTACCGCAATTTGGCAAGATGACTTCTATAAGAGTGGTACCAATTTAGAGTTGTGAATTAGTCTATACTATGATAATCAAGCCTTCTTCTGTTGTGCATCAAATCAATCAATTTAATTTTATGACCCGGGATGGACAATTGAGTTCAAACCAATTCCCATGATCCAACTAATACATACATACATCATCGACAACCAACATCTCCAGGAAAACTCTCTCATTAACCGTATATTTATTATTGTGAGTAAGCAAATTTGAATTTTCAACAACAAAATAAAAAAGAAAAGTTACATATGTTATAATGAGCATGATTATTTTTAATTTCCTGGGTCATCAAATTAACGGGAAGCAGAAAGTAATGAGCCCTTATTTACACTAAAACAAGATACTCCACCATAACACTCAATACATCATAAATCTTCCACTCACAAAATGTTGGTTTAGTATAAGTTGTTCTACCTAAATGACTCAGAAAGATAGATGCAGAAATTGAGCACAGCAGAACGAGATGAACTCATTAAACGGATAGTCAATCAGTTAACAATAAATTCAATTTGCTTTATAACCAAATTTAATTAAAAACATGATGGTCATATACAACAAGAGAAAGGCAGCAAGGAGAATCAGACATAATTATATTACTCTTGGACATAATAATGAATTATATGTGTTCTTTCTTTTTCAAAAAGAATCAAAAATTATTAATTATCAAAGAAAAGATATTGATTGATTTTTAGATTCCACAAAAAAAATCCTTGACGACAAAGACGCGATAGAAAGGTGGAGTTAACTCTTCAACAATCCGTTCGCAAATCCGAAGATTAACCGGATTGAACAGAAAATCAAAACAGTACGTCTGCATTACACAGTCAAGTATCCGAAACATAAAAGGCGGTTAACATCACAGAGTAGAGAACTCAATCCACCAAAAAATTAAATGCTACTAAACAGTGATACCGGTTTTCCTGAATTTCCAAAAGAATGAGCAAGCACGAAATCGGGGAAAGAAATATTGTAGGAGAAAAATGCAAACTAGACGCAATCAAACAAATAACACATGAGTATCCAGAATCGAGATCCTGGCGTTCAACTCTTATTTCTACGACAAAACGCACAACATTTTTCCAACATTGTTTCAAGACAATCAGAGAACATAAATGTACAAAAGTAAGTCATTGCGTGGTGCGTTATGAAACCTAAGAGAAACTAAGCGAAACAAATCAGTGTTCAACTGTTGTTAATCTAGGGTTAACGAGTGTCACAGAAGTCTTTTAACATCTGACGGTTTAAGTCCCTCATTAACCTTTGACGTACAAATACTAACAAATATGTTAGTGTATTAAACCGAACAAAACATTATCAAAAGGTCTTCACCAAAAACAGTAAACAAAGCCCCAAACCGAACTAAAGATGTTTGTCTCATTTCATATTTATAAAGAGATGATTGACTAGAACAACATTGAAGTTAAAATCAGGAATTCCACCAGAAATTTTAGTTAGGCTCTGATGAACTCAGATTAATAGAAAACGTCTTGAAAATAAGTTCAAAACACTAGAGAAAGAGCAGATAGAGAGAATAACTTGCGAATAAAGCGGGACCAAGTCATCCCTTAACCGCTGAAGGCATTTCGAAACTAATTGAGTCTTACCTGTGAAACCGGTGACATTTGTTTAGACGAATATCCGCTGTCTCCATCAGAAACTGAGGGCGAGGGTGATCTTGAGCGGGGCGGAGTAGGGTGTAGAAAGGTGGACGTCATCGGTTCAATCAAGATGTTTTTGTTGATGTGTTTCTCAGTAGGGTCGTCTTCTTTTTGTAAATCGTAGAAATCACTGGTGGAAACGCTTCGGCTGTGCGGTGCCGGTGTCATGGTTTTTTTGTTTAAATTTGGGCGGCCGCCTGTACCATATATGTAATCAGCAGATGCGATGCGGTCTCTGTTCTTCTTCAAAGGAATTTGTTGGCGTTGGTGTTGAAAGTTTCCTCCACCGAATCTTTGTTGTTGATGTTGTTGTTGATGATGTTGTTGCTGTTGTAGGAGTGCTTGTTGTTTCAAAGCCAGTAGTTCAGTACTTGTAAAGTTCTGTGAAAGATTTTCTGTAAAGAAAAAGATTATGGGAAAACTATACATATTAGATCTATAAAATCTACAGAACAAAACCAACTACCCTTCGAAAAAAACTTTTTAACAACTCGCAAACCTGTTACAAATCAAATGTCTTGAAAAATCAACCTAGAAACAATGCCTGGTACATCAAAGTTCAAATTATAGGAAAATGATTGGGTTAAAAAAACACCAAGTCATAAGTTAAACTTCAAGAAAATAAATGAGCCATAATCAAAATGCAGATCTGACTACTACAGTCTGACCACAATCTCTCTTGACGAACACACAACCAACGCACAATGTTAACACATGTGCATATCGATGCAAGCATTAGCAACAACATATAATTTTACGAGAAAAACAAAATGATGATCCCCTCTTTCATTCTTTAACAATTAAAATGTCTTAATTGTTTCTGTTGCTCAATTATATTATTACGGCCGTAACAAGTAGCGCGTAATAATCATAACATATATAGCGGAGCGGGGAGAGGAACATAATCACGTCCGCCATTTTGATTTGAATAGAATCATAAAAGAATTCATAACAACAACTTTTCGAAAAAACCATCTCTTTGCTCCTCTCTAATCCTTATTACTTCCTAGACTAGAGAACCGCGCACAATCCTATAATCAATATACCGTCAATCTCGAAAGCAGTCGCTAGAAAAAATATATTACTGTATGCAGCCTTTTGAAAGGCTCTTCTTCTTTTTTTTTAAGAACTTAAAACTTTCATGAAATCGAAGATGCTCTATCTATAACAAAAAATACAAGAAACTTTGTGATAACAAACAGAACAATACCTTAACCAAAAATCTGAGAAAGCCAAAACCATTTTGGTTTGAATGTCGTACTTCTGAATATACCCTTAGAACAAAAATTAGAGCATCGCCGTTTTTCAGATGCTTATGAAAAACAAGAAAATCTTACTTTGGCTTTGTTCAAAAAGTAAAAAAGAAAAAAGATTCATTGTTCATGTTACGTATAGACAAGCCGCTTTGGCTTCCTACGGGGTTTTATAACAGAGGCTAAACGGTAGAACACGGTTAGGTGTAACTTCCATCAGTTATTTCTTATATATTACGTAGTCAAATTAAAAAAAGATCGCAATACTTTTTTTCAGGAAAACGAAGTCAAATATTTATTAATGGCGACGTCCCATGATGTTGGACTTCCCAAAATGAGGATGTTAAGGTATTTGTTAAGTTAGGCATGGATGGATGACAAAGCAATTTCAGTCATCTCTACTAAAGGTTTGTCTGTCTCTTGATATAAGGCTAAGCGTTGAAAACAAACCTTTAGAATATTGATGACTCGCTCTTGACATCTTGATCAGAAAAATTCAGAAATAAGGAAGACTTTTACCCAGCAGACAAAAAAAAATTTTCAATGTCCTTATAATGTTTTAACGATGACAAGACGTTTGTTTGGTACACAGGAAACAATGTAAACAGGGGAATGTCAACACATATCAGATCTATGAAAATCTATAACCAACAACCTTTCGAATATACAAGGTACCAGTAGAATGTTTTAACAACTTTTTAACAACTCGTAAACCTAATAGTAATACTAATCAATTGCCATTAAAAATCAACCTAGAAACCAGGCAACAAAGATTTATCCCCATCCCGCCACGAACACACCAATCCTGTTCTAAGAAACAAACAAAACTTGACCACATTCTCAACAATATTGAAAAATGAAAATGCGCAACATTTGACATGACAAATGGAAATACAATTTAAATGATTGTTTGACTTGCAAATTTGCGCATAATAATGCGCAATGTTTTCTGCAATACTGTAGATCGTTATGACAAAAGAACAACAAAATTTGTGCAGTGATGTGTCAAAAGGAAAGCTTATAAATATCAGTAACAGGCGGAAAATTAAAACACGATTTAAACGCGCTAAATACTTTGGTAGCTTTTTTTTCGTTTATTTTTAGACAGCGTCCTGCCATATATATAGTTCCTGGTGGAAAATACATCTACTATTTCCGAATTGTTGCTTCAATGCAAAACGAACAGGGAAACGATACATGTAAAGAATCATAATCATTATCATCATCATCATCATCCTTCGACCCTCAGGGCACAAATAAACCCTCATTCCACAGCTCACGGAACGAAAACTTATGTCCCAAGTTCCTGTATTTCTAACCCTGACTCTTGTTTAAGCCTGCCGATAACGCATGCTTTTTTGTTCGTTTTAGACTTGTAGGGCGCCACAGTAGTAGGTCTGAAACAAGCTCATTTTTGGCGCGAAAATAGTGACCCAAATAAATTAATCTCCTGCAGGAAACATATGCTTTTTTGTCCGTTTTGGACCCGATAACATTTAAACAACGAAATCATCGTTTTGGCGTTGAAATGGCGTTGTTTAAACGTCATGTTTTGTTTATATTACCTTTGAAGTTGACGTCTGGTGCTCGTTGCTGTTGGTCCAACATTTGTGTCAATTTAGCAAGGATCTTTCCATTGTGGTGGAAGTCTGTCGGATAGGATTGTTGCAAGGACGATTGTTGTTGTTGTTGTTGTTGTTGTTGTTGTTGTTGTTGTTGTGTGGGCTGAGGAGGTTGTGTTTGTTGTTGAGGATGCTCCATGATCACGATCGATTCAGCATCTGTGGTTGTTGTTGTGTTTATTCTAACATTTCTGTGCTGTTAACGAAAAATCAAAAGTTATGAAAAATTATGAAACGTCTAAAATCAAAGGTTAAGACAAAAAGAAGATGTTTAAAAGATCTAATAGGAAGAAATCTCGCAACAAATCTCACGTTGACCTTTCCTTCCCCCTAAAATGACAGCGACAGTGAGCCTGTGGATTTAGTCTTCAAGGAATTTATCCTCAAAACCACCCACCTACACATTTTTACATCAGAACAAATAACATAAAAACAGCCAAAAAGCTAAGAACATGTTAAGCGGAACATTTTAAGCATTCCAATGATAATTTCTGGAAAAATTTGATTACGAAAACAACTAAATAATAATGGCTCAGTAAAGAAGTTGCGAACATATTAAGGGTTGAAATTCAGAAAAGTTAAGAACATTCGAAGGCTTCCCACGGTCAGGATGTTCTTATAAAAAAAGTGTATTTACAAAACTAATCAGGACCCTTCGTAGAGAAACTACTAAATTCCCAAACATTTTTAACCCTTTTTCATGGAATTCGTCAGAGGAATGATAATGGAGTAAAAAGTTACCTTACTCAAAAAATGGTATTATAAGGGGGAATATCTAATCTGAACTAATAATGGAAAATGTACTTTTGACTGGGCACAAAATCCAATCGACTTAAACGGAATGCAAAGAGACACAGTTACTTGACAGAGACGAAATAGCATTAAACAGAACATCGTAATTACAAAAAAAACTCATTCACGATTTGAATTTCGTTTGAATGTAACATTATGAAATAATGTAAATTTTTCCCGGAAATTCCGTGTTCATTCGCAACATAATATAACTTTTTTAATGCTTGTCTGTCTCAATATCTTTAATGAAGCCTTTAATGCTCGCCAATTTGTACATTTTGAGTCTAATTAGTTAAAGCTAAGAAGTAGAGCAAAAAGACTGGATTCCCGGCTACCAGACAAGGTTACCAGTTGTTTGGACGTTAAAACAACGTTCCGTGCCTAATGGGATTCGTTTCCAGGCGATCGACAGTGAACCTTACAAAATTGAAATTCAACAAAACAGGCCGACAGTATTGGTTTAATGATTTCGAACTTTTTGATTTGATTTGTTAAACCCGTCGTTTGATAATCATAGTAGTTAAAAAATCTTCATTATCGAGAATTATAGCTAATAAAATTAAAAGGGGTTTTGTCTGTCAAATTAATATATCGTAAAACTTAATTATAATTGCAGTCTTCATCATTAAAGGAGTGGAGAAGAGGGGGGTCCAAGGCATCATTGTAAAGGAACTTTAATGAGAATCCAAAAGTGCTTAAAAAGAGGTAATCAATGCTTGTAATTTTTGTTGTGTAATTTAATAACACTAATCACTGTCGTTTGTTATTACTAATATTATATTATGGCGTAATATTACTTACCTCGTATTACGAAAAAATTTAAAACCTCTTAATTAGCGAAGCAAAATTGACAATTAAAATCTGAAAGTCGCAGCACCTATAGTTCTTTTTTCGCCACAAGACGGCGGAGGCTAGATGTGTTTTACACGTTGTACTTTTCCGCTTAAGCGATAAGCTTTTAATGAAATACCGCTGGTGCAATTTCCTACAAGTAAGACGAAGGTTTTAACTTTTGAACATATTATAAAAGATGCGATTTCAAAGCAAAGTGTTCTCTTTGAAATATCATGATTTTTTCAGAGGTGCATTATATTTCCATCTATGTATTTCCAAATTCATTTTACCCATGCAAGGTGTACATTGAAAAAAGTTGAACCAAAACAAAAGTAGAAATAAAAAATCAAGGTAGAACTTCACCATATGACATCTATGACGTCACCAACACGCTACAGTGCACTTTGTTTCCGTATTTCACCGGATACCGTGTATATCGGAATGTGCACCAAGAAGACGAAAAAAGAACTGAAACAACTACAAACTTTTAAATCTTCAATTTCAACTACCTTTAAAGGCACATTGTACAATCACCCACTACACCTTTTTTTAGTAGAATTAAGAACATTCTAAACCTTTTTGATTTCAGAAAAATTACGAACATCCGAAGGCTTCCTTGGCTGACAGTGTTCTAATAGGAAAACGGACATACCTTATCGGAAAACAATGTTGACTAATTTTTCGTGGGACATAACTTTCGTCGCCCACAAATATTTTCGTCACTTTTGTCCAAAAAAACGCAAATTTTAGCCTAACAAACTTTTTATTTTGGACTTTTTTTTCGTCGCACTAAATTATTCGTTTATAATTTGGATAAGGTAATTCATGAATTCATGAAATGTCGTATCAAACGCAAGAAACAAGCACTACGTCACACAAACATACACCAATGGATACGGCAATGCATACGGCAACACATTTGACACGGCAAACTCACATACTTCATCTTTAAACTCCCTTGAACACCTAAAGAAAGAATCTCATTAATCCCTCTAAAAGGAGGAAATAAACTCGAGAAAGATAAATGTTAAAAACACAAGACAGTTGATATTTTGAAAAGTAATATAGATCTGTTTCAATGATACGAACTACTTAGTGACCAACCATTATGAGAGATAAAGAGGAGAAATATAAGATATCACCTTCACTTGTAAAGGAAATAATATGTTTTATCAACAAAAAACAGACTACTCCTCTCTTCCCCTACACTAAAATTCAAATATATTTACTTAACAAAACACTCCATCGATAACTTTTACTACTAGATTAAAAGACTAAAAGAATACACACAATTTTCAGAGATTAACCAATAGGAAAAGTATAATCTTACGGTGACTCTTATCCCTTTCGATGATGGATTCAGGACTTTCTTCATTCCTTACATCGAGTTCTCAACTCTAAAAATGTTGTCCCTTCAGCATTTGAGCAACGACATTTAAAAAAGCACCTCCATCGAGGCTCACCCAGAAGTTTTGCATGAATGTGCTTTTTTCGTTGCGTGAATGCGTGAATTGCAGGATTTTTCCCGATTTCCCCGATTAATGTGAAAGTTTCCCCGAATTTCAGGAATCGGGATTATCAAATTTTGAAAAACCCGGTGAGATTATTTAAGGATATATCGATTTTTTTTTTATTCGAACCCAATGCATTATACCCAACATAAAAGTTAAAATTCATTCAGAACTATTGTCAGAGCGTTCGCCTTGAAAGTTTATAAACATTCCAATCAGTTCCATATAAGGAGTAATAAATCAAAGCAATTTACTTTCCGTCAGAGTTTTTGGGGTCCTCTGAGTACCTCCTGTATCTGCCACTGATTGAAACCACTTTCATTTAGCCTCTTTTAATGCTCGAGTATAAAAAAGTGAGACTTTGGTCATTACCGACGGAAATAAATACATTCTCACTCCCCAAATTTACATTTTCTGAAAACGGGTCTTCTGATAACCGCGAGTGATAGCTATCTGACCTACCTAGTTCTAACACCACACCCGATCCATACATTATTCATTTAGTATTTTTCGTCTCTTACTAAAATAAAGTACAATCAATTTAGCTGTAATAGCTAATGGCATTGATGATAATGAAGATGGTACGAGGGGCACTCAAAGTAAGTGACCTACCGGACGTGCGGCTGTAAGTATAAGCTTTGAGAAAATTTAAAGATTCTTTCCTAAAACTGTATATGTAAAGCACCTTGCTTTACGCTAAAATTATGGCAGACTTTTACGTATCTTAAAATCACCATAACTTCAATTAAAAATATTCTACCCATTAACCAGCACACGCACCGTTATCTCAACATTGTTTCGACGTCCAAATAATGTTCTGACGTTGAAACAACGTTGTTTGGACGTTAAAACAACGTTCCGTGTCTGCTGGGAAGGTATATCTCTGCACACTGATAAATTCAGTTAAAACAAGAATTTGTGGCAAGCGAAATTTGTATCAGGCATTTCCACTTTGACTTTGGCTACCCAACAGACACAAGACGTTATTCCAACATTGTTTCAACGTCCAAATAACGTCCTGATGTTGAAACAACGCTGTTTGGACGTTCAAACAACGCTTCATGCCCGCTGACTAGTCTCAAATCAAATGCAGACACACAGGCAGACAGACAGTCACCTTCTATTTAAAAAAGGGTATACAACCGAAAAAGAAAGAAAAAAGATACTTTAGATATAAACAAAGATAGTTTAGTAGATAATTTAGAATTTGTGAGAGAGATATTTCAACACAAGCTGCAGCAACACAAAGTCTATTTTTATTATTCGTATAAGGTACAACAACAAGAAAATCAAAAACATAACAGTACGGTGATGTTATGATTATGATCTCAACCAAGATATAGTATTGTAGATAGAACTTTTTTTCTTCAATTCAAAGAAATGTTATATTACAATATCACTTTTTTAATACCTTCTTTTTAATATATATATCTCTACTGTGGCCCTTTTCTAAAACCTAGAAGCTTAAGCCTCTGCTCTGTACATTATATCAAACCATCAAGTTGAAACTATGCTGAACACTGACCGGTAAGAGAGAGAGAGAAAAAAATATCCAACATTCTTGAGGTATTCTCCACTATATACAACGACGAAAAGCTGCTGCTGTATAAAGATAAAAAGAACTATTTGAACAGTAATAAATATGCCACCTTTAATACACTTTTGATATGAAAATAATAAATTAAGATAAGAAAGAAAAGAGGGGCTTTTAAAAGTAAGAAAAAAAATCTTTTCTTTCAGAAGTAGCTTTAAGAATTAGACGAGAAAAGATTTTAAATTTTCTATGAAAGATGCTAAAAACAGGACCCAGGAAAGACTATGAAAAGGTTGAACGTTTGAATAGATAAAGCAAAAACCCTGGGGATAAACTACATATTTTATTATATGATATTTTATCGGTTCATTGTCAAGAAAAAAGACGGGTCAGCATAAAAAACATATTCTCTATTTTCCCGTTCTATGGGACTCTTAATTCCATCTATTTTAATGGTTGAATATTTTTTCTTTTCTTTCTTTCTTTTTATTTATATAGATAGGATTTTCTCCCATTGTCCCTCCACAATAAATTATTTTTAAGCAAGTTAGTCTTAACAGCTCCATTGAACATTCAAGAAGCAATTAACGTCAATGTAGTAGGAGAAATATTTCTCAGAGAAATTCCATTCTCACTGATTTCCTTTGAGAGGGCTTTATTATCCTGCATTGAGATTTATTTTATAGAATTTTGTAAAAAGAAACACATGAGACAAAAGGTTACCCCATAGGGCAAGAAGTACTTACTCAACATTGATTAAATAGCTAGATAAGAAGATGAGTAACGTGGAAAAAAACATCTCCCGGATAGTGGTGTTAAAGGAGGATTGGGAACTAATCCTTGTTGGCTGATAAATCGTTCATGTACTGTAATTATAATACTGTAATATATGTTCAGTGGATAGGTTAGCTTTTTCGACATAAAACCTAATTTTTACAATAACTTGTAAAAATAATTACTGCATATTTCCCACAGCAAAATAACTTTCTCCTACCATCCGTTTATCCACGCCACTTCCCAAAAGAAAAGCAATCTGTTTTTCTGACCCCTCCTATAAAGATTGCACCAAGCCTAATGGACTTTGAACTACTTAAGTACTGATATTAGATTTTGATATTCACTGGGGGGGGGGGGGGGCCGACATATGGAGGGGTGTT
>JAUJPO010062557.1:0-12971 GCA_032270745.1 Tiaropsis multicirrata | reverse complement strand
AACCATATCATTGGAATTCCCATATCACTTTTCTTTTGTATCAAAGTCGCACGAGCGTGCTGTTGTTTTGTGTAGTTATGAACATTACGAAGCCATATTTTCATTGGTTAAGATAAATATATTCAACAGACTGAATCGGCGCCAATAAGTTGCGGAAAATTGCATATGTTGTTTCTTTGCCCAGATATTTATTTACCGTCTTTAAATTTATGCTATAAGCTTAAAACTACTGACCAACTGTTCGGTCGACTGTTTATAACATTTCTGCTTACACCAGTGAAATAATCTGGTCATCAATTTTATTCATCAGTATCCACAATCGGGAGTTTTTTCCGATGTTGGAATCCAATTTTTTCGATTTCGGAATTCGTAAACATAAAAAGTGCGTTGGTTTGTTGAAATCATTTCACCGAGTTGGTTGCTGTTTTGGTAGTTCTCTGTGTATCTGAGAAATCTATTCAAGGTTTTTTTTGATTTATTTTGCTGCTTCGTTATTCTAGCTGATGAAATTGAGCTAGGCTGACGGTAACTATGTGGCAGCTGGATTTCTTTTTCCTCCAGGGGGGGGGGAGATAATTTTTTGACTTTTCAAGGGGACAATCAACCTACTAAGACACTATGAACTTTGTTAAAAAGGAACGCCCATTTTGCCGTGTCTAACACAGGTGACCCCAAAGGGCCCCTCAAAGAAAGACAAGACTCTTAGCTATCCAATGAGCAGACAGGTCTCATAGAGGCTTTATTTTTCTTCAAAATCTTGAAGTAAATGTTCAGATTGGTTGAAATCTTTTTTTTTTGGCTGACAAAAAGTATTTAAAATGTACCAAAGTAAATCAAAATATGGCAATTATATATAGTCTTTATTGGTAATGCCTGGCAAGTGTTCAAGCATCCAAAAATAAATCCATTTGATTGCTTTCTTTTGTTTCCTATGTTAAAACTGGGATGTCAGATTTTGACTCGTTCATTTTCTCTGACTGCTATAATCGATCTGTTTTTTAGTTTATTTTGCAAAAAAGCTTTTATTGTTTTTAGAAAGCACTTAATATAAAAAAAAATTGTTATAGTAGAAGCCTTGAAAAGAAAAAAATGGATAGTTTCAGTGAAGATGAGGGACCACCACCGATGGAAACAAAACATGCTGCAAGAATGTCGGAAAATGACAAAGACAAGCTGTTAGCATCTGGTGATGAACGAGAAGAGTATACTGGTTTGTATATTTTATGTTAAAAATTAATTTAATTCTATTTATTTTTTTGGCATGTTAAAGTAATCACTTTTACGCAAGCGTTTTACATGACTTTTTTACATTTCGACAGGCCTACACAGACCAAAGGCCCCCATCATTATGAAAATACATTGTGACATCAATTATTTTTAAAGAGAAAACGTAAGGAGAAAAACACTAAACACTAGCTTTATTTGACATAAAATGCAGCAAAATGTTTCTTCTTGTCCTTGTTATTTTGCGATAACCGCAATTTCATTCAAACTTTTCTCGGAAATATGGTTAAACTCGGGTTTTTCTATTGCATTTATATAACTTAGATCAACATTGATTATTTCAATTGATATAAGCTTGAGAAATATGTAATATGAATGAATGGTGGTACCTTGATTATAAAAATTTATTTGGGTGACGAGAATTGCTTTGATGTAAGTAGGAATACCGTTCAGGTAACTCAATCTTTCTTTGAGGCATATAACAATGTTACAAAGAATTTAGAGCTATAGCTTTCTTTTGTGACAGACTTGTTGTTTATTTTGAAATGTTCAATTTTTCTTAGACATATTCGAAACTCAAGTCACAAATGGTTATGGATCTTCTATAGTCAACGATGTGGATTTTGAAGAAGGTGAATCAGTATCTGCCAGTGATGAAGAAGTGGCCGGCTACACTGGTGACATAGATGTTTATACTGAATCTGAAGTTGATCAAAAACCACCTGTTGCGGAAGGAAATCTCATCAACATTCAAGATAATGATGGAAATGATGAAGTTGTGAGAAAAAGTTCAACATCAAGTCGTGAAAAATCAGATTCGATAACCAATTCGGTCACCAATGAATCTATATCTGAGATAGCCGACAAGTTAGCTGAAACTGAACTGGTGATGGAGAAACCGAAAGATGTTGTTGTTCCTGGGAATCCTATCAAAGTGGTTGTTGATTCGACTGGAGGTTATAGCAGCTCTGATGAAACTTCACAAAAAGATGTGTCAACAACAACAGCAAATGATTCTCGACATAAAAAGTTTCGCAAACACACGTCTTCTTTCACTACTGAAAACACTCAAAATGTTTTGACAAGCTCAGGTGAATTTCATCAGCAAACGCAGGAGGAGCAAAAACGTAGACATAAAAAAAAAACAACACCGAACAAACAAGAGGCTCCTCCACCACCTAGGGAAGAAAAGCTGATTGAAGTAGAAACACCTCCTGCTACTCCACATCACAATCAAACTGAAGACGCCCCTGTTGCTGAAACACAAAAACCAAAGTCCAAATTACCAACAAGGACTATACCAATACCTGGATTTAAACCATCACCAGAGAAAACTAAACCAACCTCAAAAACAGAATCAGGAGGTTCACAGAGAAAGAGGAAGAGGACGCGACATAAAGTTTATTTGGATGATCCTGATGTTCACCAACTGATTAGCGATCATGTGATGTTGCTGCAGAAATACTTGGAGGATGTATCCGCTGGAAGAGCGCAGAAACGAGATTTGAAACCAGTTTGTAAGTGCTGTTTTCTTTGACACCGTTCTGGTATTTTAAAATGATGAGATTTCATAGTCTATTTCAAAACCATTTTGAGAGTTTTTCAATGATCAAAGGTTGATAATACCAAGTAATTATTTGTGTATTTTTGCTTTCTTAGTTCTTATAATATGTGTGGTACATGTGTAGAGTCCTTTATTTATCTAGTTTTCCTGATGTTTATCCTCTTCTCTTTGTCTTTCAGCTTCAATGCCGCCACCAACCATGCCAAAAGAATCACCACAACCGCAGTATAAAGTCAAAATGCCCATCGCCGGTGCAACCCACATCAATAACACAACACCACAGCATTCAAATTACCATCAAACGTCTACGTCCCCTCACCACGGTAGTAATCATCATATACACCACCCACCTCCTAGTGCTGGTAGCCAGATGCATCCAGGTGGTAGCCAAGTTCAGCATGGTGGTAGCTACCACCAAGGTCAGCAGCAATACCCACCAGGTGGTGACCTAAATCCTTATCAAAATTCGCCATACAGTAATCACCATGGTAGAGGAAAAGATATTGTTGCTCGCATACACCACAATGATCCAGATATGTCAACCTCGTCGGATGATGACGATGGCTTTGGTAAACAAAGGAAAGCAGGAAGCGGAGGTTACCAAAGCGTTAAAACAGGTAGGATTTGAAACCAATTTTCGTTTAACTTTGGATGGCTGGCTTGGCTCAACATTGCATGATTTACTGCCCGCAAAAATAATTTGTGCCTTTTGCAAGTAGCATCAACACTTGATTCAGAAAACATTTTCTTATTGCAAACACCAGAAAGAAACATCAAAAAGAATATTAAGAAATTGTTTTTACTCATCATGAGCCTACTTTTAGTCACCCAATATTTTGCCAAAATTTGATTGTGTTGAGTCTTAGTTTTCGTCGATCAGGTCTGGTGCTTTTGAATTCTTGACATTATCATGTAAACATTTTGGGTTTCTAAACTAAATATTTAGAAAGAGATTGGAAGAACTTTCCCCTTAAGATTTTGAGACAGGTAAAATTACAAAATTTTAACTTTGGACCCAAGCATGGTGGGTATGCCTGTATGCTTGCTCATGCAGGGAAATGTGGACAATTGGTTGGACCTTTTTTTTTGGCCATTATTATTGCGCTGAAAAATGTTGATCGTTTTCTTATACATCTAAAACCGTCCTGAAAAATGTGAATAATTTGATAAGTTAGCTTTTTGAGTGGTTTTATAACCTAAATAGGGTATGATAGTGTTTTAGTTCTACCTGAATTTGAAGAAGAGGAAGAACTAGATTCTTATGGTGGAGAGACTGCTGTTTTTGTTAGTTAGAATATTATTTAGTATTCAAAAATTATTTCTTTATTCCCCCTTCTCCTCTTCTTCTTCGTTTTTTTATAAGAACAAAGTATATAAGAACATAAGACTTTGAGGTTAACAAATTAAGAACATGTTAGGAACATTTGAAGGCTTTGGAAAATGAAGATTATATAGAAATAAAAACATTTTTTTCATTTTTGATTATGTACATGAATTATAAGAGACTTGATTTAGAACATTTTAAGGCTTGAAACCAAAAAAGGCTAAGAACATTAGAAGGCTTGTTCTTACAAAAAACTTGTAGTTTGAGGAATGATTATGTATTTTTTAAAGAATTTATTACAATTGACCCACAAATTCTATAGTTTCTTTTTTAATATAGTCGACTCAAGACTCTTTTTTTTAATCTACTCTTTCTATTTCCAGTCTGAAATATGTAAATTTTATGAATTTCGAGACTCTGTTATAAGATGATGCTTTCACTAATTTGTTTTTGATATACATCAAGGGGCAAAGATCTATCATTTTATATCAGGATGATGTAATCAATTCATGATATCCATTACGTAATCTTTTCTACGGAAACATCCCAAAAAAACCGGATGTTTGCCAGTAGTTTTATTGTTTAAAATTCAAAAATAGTGGCAAGCAATCGCGAATCGGTTTTATTTTAGAATGTTTTCGTAGAAAAGATTACGTAATAGATTCATGAATATTTTGTTGAAAATACTTGAGTTTGTTGCATAATTTCGTCAAACGTCCGAAGTCTTTTTTTGGATACCACCCGGTATAATAGCGATGTTTCAAGTAACCGGAGATAAATGACAACGACGAACGGGTCTTAGTAAACTATGAAATTTTGAGATTTTACTTTCGCGGTTGGGACATTTGACTATATTTCGCGAGAATTAACTTTCGCGAAAAAGGCTTTGAAAATTTGAAAATCTTTTTTCCATGATTAGGACACTTTTTATGCCTCTCTGTAGTGTAAATCCCTCTAAAATAACGTTTTTGAAAAATTTTGGAGGAAATTTTTTTTCGCGAATCAAGACGTTCAGCAATTTTCGCGGGAACTTACTAGTGGGGATGTCAAAGGTAGACTTAATTTCGTGTAAACTACAACTAACCGTACACAATTTAATAATCATTGTACATGAAATTTAGCACCGTGATTCTTTAGGGGATATACTTTTAGTCTGGGACCCAAAAAGGCTAATTTTATTTGACTCTTAGAAAAAACTACAGATGTGTATATTAGATCTTACTCAACGATTGATAATTCCATGTCTCTTGTATAGTTCTTCATTCTTCCAAAAAGAACAATCTTTTTTTCTTTTCTCTTTTTGGTTTATCCATCTCTTTAAAACAGAAGAAATTTTTTTTACAATCCTCAAAAGAATTATGAGAGCTCTACTATAACTATTTTTTTGGGGGTTTGAGATTTTTGTTTATGTTATGATATACGAGAAGGTCTCTGGAAGGTTTTCTTAGTTTTGTCACTTCTGTGTTCTGTTTCTGTTTCTTGTTTTTTTATCCTCTGTGACTTGATTTTTCTCGGTCAAAACAACAGAAAAATAAATTACCAACAAAAACAAACGTTCAGAAAACAGTATATTACAAAAAATTTGAATGACAGGTTGATGACATGAATATTTTGAGAAGTGTTTGGGAGTTTTATATACATAAAATTTCCAATATACGATTATAAACTATTGATTGATTGGTTGAGCAAATTTTGAGGCCATGTTCAAACAGTTTTTAAAAAGTAATTTCAATACTCTCTTTTTATTAGTTGGTCTAAATGTAACCAGCAATTAGACTTTGCTTGATAAATTATATTTTTGGTTCATGTTCTATTTCAAAATCTTGAGAATTTTCTTTTTTTACAGCCCGGGAAAATTCCTGAATTTCGACTTGGGTTGCTATAAATTCGAGCAGTGCTTTACACGGACCCTGCATTTTATTTTACTGACCAACAGATCCATATATTTCTGCTTGTAAAACTATAAATTTAAAGTTGTCTCGCTTCATAATTATGAAGTTAATTTTTCTCTCAGAATTGCAATATTCTCTCTTAAATATCTTCATCTTTCTATTTTCTTTTTCCGCCCAGGTGCACCTTCTCAGCAATCTTATCATCAAGGTGGCGGCAGTGCTGGTGGTGGTGGTGGTGGCGAGATGTGTCAGGAATGTGGTGATTATCATCCGGACACAACACATGTCAGGGAAGTGGATGATATATGTCCAGATTGCGGTGTTCAACATAACCCATATGAACATGGGCCGACAAACGCTTATCAGGTTTTTTGTTTTATTCGTACTTCTTTTTCTTTTGCAGTAACTTTTCGGAGTCTGAAAGTGAAAGTGAAAGTGAAAGTGAAAACAACGTTACGTGCTAGTTGGTTTATGACCTTTTGCCATTACTGTACCAAGTTTACAATAGTATTAACCTATAATATTCTGGGATAATTTTTTTGGAAAAACGTTCTCTCAAAGGAGCCCTGCATATAGCCTTTTATTTAAATTTTTGATAATAATTAACAGTACTGTGCTAATCATCATTTTACTTTGATGTTAACTTTGAAAAATAATATAGTATTGGATGGGGAGAATAAAAAGTTATCGTACTAATTTTTCTTTATTAACTGGCTCTCTCTTTTTGGCTTTTTTTCTAACTATTTACCAACTCACTCATATCACATCTAACAGCAGAATAATAAACCCTGGCAGAAATACACTGATGCATGCCGGGATATGGTGAACAAACCCCCCAATCAAAAATACCAACCATTGTCAACTGAGCAGGTTTGTCTGTTAATTTTATTAATATATGACGTAATCTTTTGGCAAATCAAAATACCTTGTTGTGTTATCGTGTGTTTTTAATTGGATTTTTTCAGAAAAAAATGTCGATTTTTTAACACCAGACCTCCCCTCACGGATACCCCGTGCTGAAAATTTCGAACCCTCCCTCCCCCTGGATGTCCTTGGTCTTCAAGTTCTTACCCCCTGAATATCCTATGGATCCTACGGATTTTTTTGGAAAAGCCCATTTCCTATAATAATATTTGTCACAAGTTTCGCTTTTGTAGCTTCAGTATTTTTTGAAAAATCTCGAGTATCATTTTCTTAAAGGAGCAGAATGGTGTTTCGGTTTTTTAAAAGATTACGTCATCAATAATATGCATTTTTAACATTCTAACAATGTAGCACTAATAATACCATACTGCTAACTTTCATCGTGAACTGTATCTGTATTATTTTTAATAAGTCAATTGACATCAATTCGCTTCTTGGAGCGATTAAATTCGCTCCAAATTCGCTCCGCATAGCGAATGAATTCGTTCTCTGGAGGGCAACAATTCGCTTAAATTCGCTTCCTGGAGCGAATCAATTCCCTCTAATTGCTCACTATGTGGTATTGGTTTGGTTCTGTTCTAAATGTGTGAATCTTTTTATCGTTTGTTTCTCAGAAGAAGTGTTTAAATGGTGTGTTGTACAGCTATTTTGAATTTTTAGTTATTCTGGCAACCCCGCCAAGGACACTCGGAGTTTTAATCACGACTTTCTTTTTGTAAAGAAAGCCTTTAGCATTTTCTAATTAACTTTTCTGAAATTTAAGCCTCAAAAAAAATGTTCTTAATTTTACTGAGAAAGAGCCGTTTGATCTGTTTTCAAGCAATTTTCTTCACAAGTTATCATTATTAAAATGATTATAAAAATGTTCTTAAACTTTTTGGCTTTTTGAAGCCTTATGTTCTTATATGATTTGAGTCAGTGAAAAAAAATTTCTTTCCATTTGGTTTTAGGTTAATTTGTTATGATTTTAAGTAATTATGTTTGGTTTCTGAGCCTCTGTTAAAACCATTTTCATCCATTTTCATAATTTTTTATTATACCGCAAACTTTTCACATTTTTTTTTTAAACGAAATAATTTTGTTCGTACTCTTGATTTGATATCGCTTAGTTCAAAACATATGGTTTTATGGTATAGCTTTAACGGTAAAACAGATGGAAAACAGTTAATCTTCGGATGATAATTTACGTGGATTTGGTTATCACTGCCTTTCGACACAGCTACAGTTAAAACTCGTGTAATTCGAATTAACAGGAGACCAGAAAACATTGGTTCGAATTAAATGGGTTTTCGAATTATAGTAGTTTAATTTTAAGTTTGATTAAGACCGAAGATTTTTTTTCGAATTGTTTGAATTGAATGAGTTTTCGAATTATAGTAGTTTCGAGTTATAGTACTCTACAAACTCTATAAACTGAACTGAACATGGTTAGGAACGGGAAGCTTACTGTTGGGTTCCTCTGGTGCATAGGCTTCGCCACTGGGTTGTTGCTCTCTCGTGTGCATGTTAAGTATAGTAAGCTTGCGATCACAGTCGAGGGCGACCCGAAGGCTCCCTTTTCATTAACTATCTACGCCCTCCCCCACTTCGTTCCCTGGATTTCTCTACTTACCCTCGCTCTAATTCCTTTATGCTGAGTACCAAGCAAGACAGCAGTGAGTACCAGTTTTCAAGTCTTTGGTCTAACCCGGGTTGGGGGTTGAACCCACGATTTTGCGAACGGAAGGCGAACACTCTTAACCACTTGGCCACAATGGTGCATGTTATTGTTGCTTCTTAAGTTTGCTTCTTAACCCATAAAAATGTAACAATACATCAAATGGTAAAAGAAGCATGAAACTTGGTACAAATGTTGTCAATTGTCCATTTTCTTTAAGGATCACGTTGGGGGGGGGGGGGCTTGTTCAAACAGGGCCTCTTGACTTTTTTGTCTCATAATGGTAGAACAAGTGAAATTTTGCTATAAGCGTGGATTAAAACATTTTCTTAAATTTACCACCCCACCCCACCATAAATATATGTGCCTAAAGTGCTTCCCTTGGTCTAGAGGCTTTCATTAGGAAAATTTCCATTTTCAAATTGTGAGTTCTTCATAGTTTTTGGTAAAATTTACCACCAAATCTGAGGCTCGATGTTCTTATAAAATTGTTTTTTTACACATAAACGGTAGCAGAGAGAATAATTTTTTTTTTTTTGTGGTTTTTTCGACTTTGAACTATGTACTAATTAGAAACACCATATGGTTAAGAAAAAATCCTCTATATCTATCTTGAAGTTTTTTTTTAATTTCGATTTTGAAATGTTTTTCGATTATTATTTGTATTCTGAAATTTTTGCGATGTCGGACTTTAAAATCGCTCATTCGCGAATGTTAATCTTGCAACTTAATTTTTATACTAATAAATATTTTACGTTTAAGTATAACTTTCTATCGCGAAAATTTGCGACTTTTCCGATTCGTGAAAGTTGCTTTCGCGAAACTTTCACCGATTAAAGTACCGGGTGACTGAGAAAAATACTTCGGACGTTTAGTGACTCCTTGCCTTGGGGCCGAAAAATAATCTTCAGCTTTTTTTTCACCCGGAATGTATCTCTTTTTGAACAATTTCATGTTTAGCGTCTGAATTCAGTTCTATTCACAAGGGATATTGGGTCTTACCTTACCTGGGGGGTGGGGGTAGCAACGTAAGATGGAGTGACCCCACTAAGGTGATCGGTTTGGGTTGGGCTCAAACCCAAAACCACCTTTAAAAAAGCCATCGTCCTGACATAGCGACTACATCTCTATTTTTCAAAAGATTAAGTAGTGAACCTTAATTTAATTCCGCTCTTTCCAATTCCAATCCCCCAGGTACTCCTCCCTTTTTTAATTAACTTTTGACCAAAAACAAGGGAAACAATAGTTTTTTCTTTCATCAAGCATTGATATGAAAAATCTGTACATGGGAATTATGGGAATTTTCCTAATGAAGAGCTTAGACCAAGGAAAGCATTTGAGGGTGGGGCGGGAGAAGGGTAAAAAAATTGAGAATCTGAGGAACAAACCTCTTCCAAAATTTACTGGTTCTTATAAAAGAATGATGTAATGTCAGTTGTGTTAACACTTTGTATCAAAACACAAGCGAAATTCTAAAGATTTTTGCCCGCTAAAGAAATCTTGATTTTTATATTATGTCTCGGAAATTGTAAAATAGTGGGATTGTTGTTCGCGTTAAGAAGGCTTATGGTCTTTGAAATCCTTTTCGGATTAATGCGGATATCAAGTTCTTGTGTTTTTTTTTTTCGGACAAAGAAAAAGGACTAAAAAAAAGTTAATGAAAATTTTTTTTTTTTTTTTTGATATGGAAAAAAGTTTATATAAAAAAAGCTAATAATTTGCATATTCATTTGAAGCCTTGCAGACTCTTCTCTTTTTTAATTGTTTTTTTTAGAAGAATCCATCCATTTTCTTTTCATTCTTTTTTTACAGGTCTGATTCTTCTTTTCTTTGAGGAATATAGTGTTAACTGTTTGGAGTTTTTGGTCTCGTAACTTCATTCTTTGGAATATATTATCTTTGGGGAGAGAAATCACCGCGAGCAAGGAGAGAGAATTGACTTTTCGAAAGGACTTGACAATCTTGAGGGCTCGGGAAGGGGGAAGGGGGCACTGAAGGTAAGTGACCTACCAGACGTGCGAGGCTGGTGCGAACCAGAACTGCGTTGAATTCTACTTTCGGTTTCAAATTCACATCAACATTCGCAAGATCTTGGAAGTTCGGCAGAAAGGTGTCTGTTCTGATATTCCATGTTTGACTGGAGTATCCCAAGTAGCCAGGTTTGACGGTAGTTTTCGGGGAAAAGTGTCAAGCGGAAATCTCTTCGCGACTTGTTATGTCGTTTTGACCAATCGAATGGCTTCATTTATCCCTTAGCCAATGGCAATGGTGATCTAGTATTACTTGATTTTATAAAAGATAGTCGCGATCCGCTCGATCAGTGGAGACCGGTCTTCAGAGCGTCCAAATCCAAAAAAATATTCTTGAAAGTCTTTTTTCAGGGTTGTACGGGGGTGAGGTTGTCTCAAGACATCTATAGCTTGACAACAACTTTGGTCAAAAGGTTTTAGGCCTTTTTAAAAAATAGCAGAAAATCAGCAAAGACACAGTATAACTACTTTCTTAACACCACTCAATACTTCTGAAGGTGGTCTGTTGGCATCTGGTAGTAATAACTGACCTTATTTACATCACCCTTGAAGGATAAGGAGCACATTTCTAAAAGTCTACGGACCTTTTGACCGTGATTGAACTAAAAGTCTACGGACCTTTTGACCGTGATTGAACGTTTCTTTTGATATAAATTCTTTTAAGTTCGGATTATCTTCACAGTTATAAAAAAAATTTAAAACCTTTAGAAATATATTCGGATTGAAACAAAAGAAAAAACGGGTTTTAGAAAGTACCGATTATGGTGTGACGACATTGTTTTTTTGTTTTTTTTTACTCCTCGGTTTTGAGAACAATTTTCCGGTAGATAAAGCAACAGGGGTTGCGTGTAAAAATCTTTTCACAGGAATATTTTTTTCTTCTTCTTTTTCTTCTTCTTTTTTGACCTAGAGAAGGCATTACATTTTTTTTATAAGAACATTAAAAGTCGAAGAAGCCTTCTAATGTTCTTAGCTTTTTTGGTGTCAAGCCCTAAAATGTTCTTAAAATGTTCTTTAATCATTTTTTCTATACTCTTGATTCTCCAAAGCCTCCAAATGTTCTTAACATGTTCCTAATTTTTTTGACCTCGCAGCCTTATGTTCTTATATACTTTGTTCTTATAAAAAGACTTTACCACAAAGATTTCTATTGCATGCATTGTATCAATCCGTTATCAAAACTGTCTCCGACAAAAATTAACATTTTTTTTCATTGTTTCCGTTGGCCAGTTTTTCAGTCAAAAAAAAAGCTCAATTGGGTGAATGTCGAATTTTTCAAACCCTCTGGGTTGGGTGCAATGATGATGTTTTTCTAGTGGTGTCATGAAAATCTATTGTCATATTTTCAGTGGGGTGGCTCTCTGTGATTCTTTGTTTTACCACTAGGACGAGAGAGAATAACATCCGATGTTCTACCGGGGTGACCAGAGTGGGGCGGATCTCAGTGGTTCACAGACTTTTGTTAAAGGTTCTGTAAGAAATTTCGCGTGGCTTTAATTTCGTGAATGACAAATTACATGGATTTGACAGATTTTTTTTGCTAAAATAGTATTTTGGAAAATTTTGCGTGGATTTTATAGTTTCGCGAATCAACAATCCCACGCGAAAAGGGCAAAAATTCGCGAATTCGCAAAATTTAATCTCGCAAAAATTAATACCAATAAAATAACAAGAGAGAACATCTCGATCTCACGAAAATTAATCCAATTCCCAGCAATCCAATTCGACTCGCAGCACTCTCCATAAAATGGCGCAATACTAATTGGTAATACCATTTGCTTTATTGGATAAATAGAGATTAAAAAATAATCGGTTAAACATGACGTTACAAGTCGTGCGACTTCGAACAGTTGTCAACCATTATTTTTTTGAGCGCAGCGCCTTTTTTTCGATGATGTTATTAAAAAAATAGCGCGACGATTAGTGGAGATTGGCCTTTACACCCTGTCTGACAGTGGTCGGTATTCGATATAATATCAATTACTCGCAAAATAGATGATCGAAGGATTGACTGACGTCAACTGAGCTTTTAGTGAAGCCAAAGTGAAGCCATAGTCATTAAAAAATCCACTGGTTTGGCAATGTATTGATATGACTTTGGTGAACCTTTTCTTTCTTTTTAAAACACAAGTCAAATGTTTTGACCCGCCCCATCAAACTAGTGAGTTTGATGGTCAGTTTGATACATTTGATCGATTTGATCTGACCATCAAACTCAATTTTTTACAAAAAAGTAAAAAAAAAACAAAAAAAATCCAGTTTGAAGAGGTTTGACAGCCATCAAACTTTTCATCAAACTAAATTGGCTCGTCAAACTGAATTTTGCAGTTTGATGACAGTTTGACGCATTTGTATC
>JAUJPO010062546.1:0-12972 GCA_032270745.1 Tiaropsis multicirrata | reverse complement strand
GCTGCAAATGGCTTGTGAAAAGTTGGTGATTGGTGGTTGTTGATATTGTTTCCACCAGGTGGATCTTCATACTCTTTTGTGCTTAATTGTAAGGGAATCTAATAGCATTTTTTCTTGAATTATTTACCTCCAAAATCATTTTATAATGACCACCCTCTAATTATGTCAAATTTTGACTGTGAATCCCACCTCCCCCATTTTACTGGTCCAGAACACTAAAATTTGAAGTACTTTAAGCCATCCATAAAAATGAGTGTATTTTAAGAATTACAAATAAAAACTTTCACCTCCTATTTTATATAAAATATTTGAATGCCCAATTTTTTCCTCAGAACACCCTCGTCCTACAATTGAGCAAATAAGAGTATTTGTTTCCACCCTCTGTTGACATGTTGACAATGTTTGTCTCAGAGTTCACTATGATTGTTGATAGTGTTTTCATAGCTATGTAGTTTAATCTACAATACCCTAAAAACATGCTGATATTGTTTGTTACAAGGGTAGGTCAACTTTTTTGCAGTTATAGCCAAAAGCAGTGAAACAGCCTTGTACCCTAATTATTTACAATTATGTAGATATTATTTTTAGGGTGGGGTACAAAATCCTATGGCTTATCCTTCGCGTGGTGTACCCTGTTACGTATTTTCAAGGTTTATGCTCTGTTGTGTTTCAATGCAGGGCTTAAATGTCTAATTTAAAGTCGATTTTGGAGTTGATGCTTATATTGTAATCCTGCAATTAAACACAGAAGTATTTTGCTTTGGAAATGCAAACTAAAAGCCAAGGTTATCATGAAGCTGTGGTTACTTACACCTATATATTTTTCTATAAGGAGGCAATAAATCTTTCTTTCTGAAAAGTTAACAAAGAAAAAGTTAATTTTCAGTTATTTCAGTCTCCTTTCAGTCTCCAGATATAAGAAGTCTCCTTAAAAAACTTAGTGATTACGTTTAGTATGTTTCACTGTATGATTTATCTCATTTATTTCCTTATAGATCAAGTAATTAAAAATGACTGAAGAAAGTCCCTTAAACATGTCAGTAGACGCTGACTTGGAGGAGATTGAAGAGGAGGAAAGAAAAAGACAAGAAGATCAAATATTAGAACTAGGAAGAAAGAAATCAGATATTACGAAGGAAAAGCAAAGAGAGGAAGAAGAAAAGCAAAGAGAGAAAGAAGAAAAAAGACTGGAGAAAGAAGAAAAAAGACTGGAGAAAGAAAGAAAAGAGCAGGAGAAATATGAAAGACAGCAGGAGAAATATGAAAGACAGCAGGAAGAAAGAAGACTAATGAAAGAAAAAGAAGATAAAAAAAACGAAACAGCAAGCAATATAAAAAGCAGGCTGTCATTAAATTTTAAACAATACAGGAGAATGAGACACGAACTTGGAGGCCCAAAAACCTATAAGTCGTTTAGGTTTTGGGTCAAAAATGGAAATAAGGACAGAGTAGGATTCCTCAAATCATGGAGTCCAAAACAAAATGTTGTTATTCCAAGGAGTGAACGGGAGATTGAAGAACCTGGGCTTGGAGTGAGTGTGAATGTTGACAAGGTTTTAAATGTTTACGTTTTTGGAGAGGGTTCCACAGGTGTTCGACTATGATAATCTACACATAGTCGGACAGTAAAATCGTTACTCTTTGCTTTTGTGTCTAAAGATTTTAATTATTAAATTTAGTTTGCTACTTAATCAATGTACAAATGAAACAAGATGTAACGCTCTCCAGATCCAAGTTATCAATATTTTATTTTGTTTTTTGTTCTTCAGTCATTGAATTTGTTAATCACGGGAAATAGATAAAAAGTGGCATTTTTAGATACTTTTAGGTCAAATATCTCGATTTAGGCCAGAGCCTAAAATCTACCTCAGCTCATGGACTATTGTATAAGCAAAACTTGTAAACGAAAATCTATGTACAGGCTGACTCATTAGTTCTCATTAAAATTGAGTATTTGAATTTTATTTATACAAATTATAAATAAATAATAAAGTCATGTTGTGATTTTCTGACTGCAGTCTTTAGAAACTTGGTAGACCTTATCTTACGTATGAGAAGGAAGCTTTTCATTTAAATAAAAAGAACAAAGTTACTTAGTGCGTTATAGAAACAAAGTGTTTTAGGTGAAATAGCAATCGAGTATGATATACAAGAAAAGACCTGTAGGATTCTGTAATTGTAGGCTAGCAACTTTAAAATGGTCATCCTTTTTAGTAAAGAATTACCAAATTGGAATATTTAGTACATTTAGTATATGATTTTTATAAACATTTTGATTAGTAGTTAAAACGTTGTAGTTGAGACTGTTGAATTTTGCATAGTGAATCTAACATTTAAATTATTATTGAATATTTGCATTTTAACGAATTATGTTAAATAATTCTATTTTTTATAACTGGTTTATGAATTTTAGTTCTAATTGAAAGTTTTATTTCAGTGTTAATAGATATGGCGTCATATGTCAAAATATAGTGTCTAGCTTATTATAATTTTGAGTTATTTACTCTTAAAACTCATGTTTGATAAGTAAAAATTTATAATTTCATAATGCAAATATTTCTTTTGAGCTTATAATCCAGAAGAAAACAGACAAACCCAATTAGTAGTTTCTCATTCTGTGTTTTCTCATTTTTTTTTATTTTCAGAAAAAATAGAAAAGAAAACTCAACATATAAAATATCCAAATTCGTTCAACATGGATAACGCATAAATGTGGCACATTTGATTGACGTAAGTTTTACTGATTTTGTAAATCAACCTTGTAACCCAGATGTTTTACTTATTAAGCCTATACTAACTGTTTTTGAGGGCAATACCGTAAAATATTGACCGATGTCAAAGTATTGTCCCAAGCTTGATTTTGACGCTTTAATTATGCCATTTCTTTTTCATTTTAGAGTTTAAAACAGGACCTGGAAAAGAACTATCGTAACCGTGGAAGGCCATACCATCGTCAACATTGTTGTTTAGCGGACAGCTATTATTATTTCGAAATCAACTGTAATTTTTTTGATGCATTAGTATAAAAGAAATACATTATTTTCTTTAAATTGAAAATAATTTATTCGGATTACCCCTGATTGTTTTCTGATGACGTATTAACAATTACACAAATCGTAACACTAACAGTGTATTTTCTTTCTCATGCCAAAACGAATGATCCGAACAATTTTAATATACAGTTCTTGGCGCTCTCTTGCTCAGTGCTCTCCTTTGTGTCATTTAAGCTTCTTGTTTAATTTCGATCAGATTTGAGACGGAATTTTTTACCTTATTTGTGTATGATTAAATTTAACCTTTTGAGTACCTTATCAGACAAAAAGTTGAGAAAAACCAACCCGCCCTTTTATTTTATAGCTATAAGCAAAGCTATAAGATTCTTCCTCTATTGGTTGGTGAATTTATTTTCCTTGTAGTCTTGCCGAATTTAAAGTTGACCACGAAGAAAATTACGAAATAGCACAAGTTTGATACCTTTAGTTAGATCAGAACCATAAAATGTCGAAACGGCCGTATCTTTTACAGAAATGTAGGTTTTGTCTATGAATGTTTTTACCTGTGTCAGTGGTATGTTGAAGAGTTTTTCTTCGATTATCCTCAGATCTAAAAAATTCCTTCTAACATAAGTAAAGCTCTAGGCTGGGAAATTTTTTAACATCTTGAAAAGAATAGAAGAATCTTGTCTGTCGAATAACAAACAAAATAATTCGCCTAGCGAAAACAGGAAGATCGTTCCGCAACCCCTTTTACGTTGATACACATCTTTGTTCTAAATATTAGAGAAAAAAAATGAATACCCCTCGGAATCTCCAAAAACTGCTTTTTCTAGCACATTTTGGGCATTTACGCTGGAAAAATCACCTTTGGCTCTGTCACATTTTGGGCATTACAATTATGCACCTTTGTGCAAAATTTCAGAAAAAGCCAACGAATGCACCAAATCCCTAAAAAACACAATATTCTTTCTTGAAAATTGGAATACGTCACATTGTTTGCATCACTATTAAAGCACCTTGGAGCAATAAATCAGTATAAGACTTTTTGACCGGAAAAATAATTTTTTGAAAATTTCCGAACAAACCAATGAATATATCACGAGAAAACCTAGAAAAGCCACTTTTCCCAAAATCGGTCTCTTGCAAATTTTGGGCATTACCATTACGCATTGTTTTACAAAAAATCATGATTATATCCTGGAAAAAACTTAAAAACAGCCATTTCCGACATTTACAACCGGAAAAAGAATTCTCAAAAATTGGATTACATCACATGGTTGACGTCACTATTAAGTGCAAAAAATCAGAAAAAACTAATGCAGGGTGGCCACTCAGAAAATCAAGTTAAATTCAAATCAGGACTTTTTTCAATATTTCCAGGACTTTTTTACCATAATTGAAATTATTCACGAGAATAGACACTTGAAACAGATAAAAATTACTAGAAAATGCAAATGTTTAAGTCTTGTATGCTTTTTAAATATATTAACAAAAGAAACAATTTTTAACCCTTTCAACTTAAGCATGGCTCTGACTGGGGTTTTAGGTCCACCTGTGGACAGGCACCCCTAAAAACACACATTAGTAGGTTACCCCCTGTGATTGGGCATCTTGTGTAATTTAAGAAACTCCTTACTAAGCACCCCTGAATCTCATAGAATTGAGGCTTTCAAGTTACCTAAAATAGATCTTGGATCATTTATCAACTTGGCCTTTGCTACTGAAGATTTCTTCAGCCCCCAGACCTTAAAATAAGAAAATGTTTGCCAAAATGCCCATAGTTCAAGCTGAGATTCTCAAAATGTCAAAAAAATTATGCGTTGCTAGGGGCAAATGTATGAGATTTGTGAAAAACGGTCTCAAAAGGCCATTTTGAGCCCTTTAAAATCTCCGGTTAGTGGAAAAAAAAATATTTACTTTCGCTCAAAATTGAACCAATTCCTTGTTGCTATGTGGGGGGAAAAAAGGGAAAAAGAAAATTTTGGACAATATCTACTTGTGATGCTTTGTACTGAAGGTAGTGATTTAAGCAGTGGTCGGACAAAGTTCATTTTAAACTTTTTGCCATCATTTGCCGCAGTGAAGTATATGATTTTAAGAAAGTAGTTACGGTGTAGTATCTGATTTCAGAGTCATTGACCTGCAGTAACCTAGCGCAAAAAAGTAATTTCAAGCTTCTTGCAGAGATTTCAGTGAAAGAACTTGGTCAAAAAGCGCGTATTTTGACTTTTTTTGACAAAAAATCTAAAGATTAGTCTACTTTTTTGGTGATCAAAGGTCACAGATTTGACTTTTCTCTCAAAGTTTAATTGTAGTAGGATGCAAAAACCATGAAATAAGTTTCAGTTTGAATTTTGGGACCAAAATTTGGCCAATTTTGGGAAAAAGGGCAAAATTTGCCACATTTTAATTTTATTTCCCCTGACTTCCAGAGACCCCTAGGGACTAGAAAAGCTTTAAAATGTCTCAAATTTGTGATTTTGCACGGATAATTATATAGACATTGAAATAAAAGCAAACAGAGCAAACTTGGGATATAGGTTTTTTCCACCCCTGGGCAAACAGTGCACCAGTCGTAAAATTTGGCCTCTTTAACAAGTTTAAATCAAATCACAAAATACAAGAAAACTAAACTGACAATTCCTTCGCAGCTCTAAAACAAAGGTTAAAGAATCACAATCACAATCGAAAAGTTTTGATTGGTGTTTGGCAATGGAACACCAATCGTTTGATCGTGTTCAATTGAGATTTTTTGTTGTTCTATCGACATCATCTGGATAATTGAAGAACAGAACACAGTTTTCTAGCTGGATAAATATATGCTTGATTTTTATGAAAAAGAATCGATTGAAATTTCCATCCATCAGTAGAGATAAGAAATCCCTTTCCATTTTAGCATAAGAACAGATTAATTTTTTCAGGTGGAGGAATTTAGAGGTATTTTCTGAACCTGTTGCTTTTTCCAGCTCAAGAAAGCTGTAAGAAGAGATACTTTGCAAAATGCTTTCGTCTTGAGTGTGCAACATCCCCTGAACCAGACCCGATTAATCTGACTAATCGAACAGATTTTTTAATCAAACTTTGTCGAACTTAATTGAAATTTGTTCGTCGATTAGAGTTCGATAAAGTTTGGTAATCGGACTTAATCGAAATCTCACAATTTTCGCTCCAATCAGTTTACCAAAATATATTTTGGATTCGTCAAGATCAAAAGCGGTTTCCTTGAATCAGTCAATGACAGTCAAACCAATCAAATTCAAGATTGAGGAGCTTGAGTTACAACCAGAGGTTTTAGGAGAGGGTGCTTACGGAAAATTGTATCTCCGCATGTTATCGAACTTTCGACAGCAATTAGCTGTAAAAGAAATCCTTGGAAAGAACAAATCTCTAATTGCCTATGTTGAAGCCAAGATAATGATGACACTGAGTGGACATAAAAATCTTCCCTTATTTTTTGGTTGGATAAAGCCAAACATGATCCTTCTGGAATTCATTGGTTTAAATTCAACCTCTAGCCCGACTTTTCACTCTGCTCTTAAACTAGATGTTGCAAAAATTGAATGGTTTCCTATTATGGTCGATATTTGTCTGGCAATCAAGTACATTCACGACAATGGCTTCTTGCACAATGACTTGCATGCAGGAAATGTTTTGCTGCGCGACCTCAAATATGTAAAAGTAATAGACTTTGGTAAAGCGACTCTTATTGATGATCCGGTTCTTTACAATATCCCCCCAGGCTCAGATAAACAGAACATGTACAACAAACGGCATAAGCATCTTGCGTATGAGCTCCGCAATGTTCCACGCTCGTATCAAACCATACAGTCAGATATCTATTCTTTGGGCTATATGTTTCAATCAGCGAGCGAAGCTTTGAAGAATCCCAAGTTGGGTGGTATTTGTTTCGACATGATGAAGGAAGAACCGATGAAACGTATTTCACTACCAGAAACTGTTCTAAAACTTGAGAGACTGAAATTAAATATTTAGGAGACGCTTTTTTATTGTACTATTTTAATACTTTTAGTTTTTTGACTTAACGAGTGCCGAAAAAGAAAGTATTGTTTCTAATTCCCGTAAAAAAATCATTTCAAATTAATACAAAATTTTTTCAATCTAGCGTTTGCATGAAAGACCTCGCGGACCACCAAACTTGTAGTATTTAACTGGCTTCATTGTTTACCTTTCCAGAGCGTCCTTAATCAGGGAATAAAGTGATCGGTTGGTCGGTCGGCCGCAAAATTGGTCGGGTTTTTGGAAAATGATCAAAATCGGGATATTATTTCGGTAAATATCGGAAAATCGGGAAATTTTAAGAAAACCGATTTTTTTAATCAACCGAGATTTAAAATGCCAGTAAAAAATCTCGGTCAATACTTTCCCAGAGAGACCGGCTTTTCTGTTAATAATTATGTTAGACTTGCCAAAGTTAAGATAACAAAAGGTGGAATTTTTTAGGAAATTAATTGCACATGGGGGGGTGGAATAAGAAAGTCTTTAGTGGAAAATTTTCGAAAGAATAATTAGCGGGGCGGACGACTATTAAAGATATTGAAGCCACTTAAATCCTACTAAAACCACACGCGCGGGTAGCTTAGTTATCACTAGACGATTCTACCATCCAAGACAAAATCTCTAATCGACGAAATAAGAAAAATAAGAAAATTTTGCGACCGCGCGAAAAAAGATTGTCACGGATTTTTAGGAAGTCTTAGACGATCACATTTCGGTAGGGAAGAAAAAAAGTTTCTCCAAAACTCTACCGCCGCGCTAATTTTTTTCTTAACAGCCTTTTTACGGCTTTAAACTCCGCATTCATTTTTCCCGCGATTAATAATTTCTAACGGACGATAGAATCGTCTAGGTTATCACACAAACGCCAGATTGAAAATAAAGACCACCGCTAGATTTTGAAAAAATTCGAGACTCGAAAACAAAAGAAAATTTTACATTCAATCTGTCGCACAAAATTTTGGCGGAAAATTAAGGTTTCCTTATACTTTTAAAAGCCTGAGAAAGATGCTTTACATTAAATGATTAGAGACCGGAGAGTAGGGCAAAAAAGGAAATTTCGCGAAATAGACTTTTTCACTAATATGCCGCGAAATGTAATTTTTGGCAAAAAAAGAAATTAAAACGAAATGTTCATGCAGTAAACGGGCCCCCAGTGTAAAGTAAGGTAAAATCACAAAGAAACTAATTTTCCAGTTCGGCAATGTAAGAAAGTTTCAGGTCGAGTTACTGTAGGTTTTATCAGGGCCAGTTCAAGAATTTCCAGAAGGATTTCGACTTTTAATCCAAATTTTACAGTGAATGGGTTGAGCAAGAAATAAAATTGTTTCTCAGTGACCAATTTTAGGAGAGAATATATAAAAACTTTTTTTTCAATTGACAATCTTTATTAGAAAAGCCAATAAAAACTTTTTGACTAGAAAGTCAAATAAATAATTATGTACAATAGATAATAAGTTCCAGGTACAAGAATAAAACCATGACACAGGACAAACTATCTACCATAAAAACATAACATAAAATATATTTTTAAAATGATCTGAAAGGGCGCCACAAAGCAGACCCTGATTTCAAACCTTCAAGACATCCTACATCTGTTTTTAAATCTGTACATCAAACATGGAAAATTTAAGAAAAATTTAACAAACAGCAAATGAGGAAAACTGTCAAAACCTTATTGAAGCTTTAAATTTTATGATATACTAGTTAAAATCTGATTCAAACATGGCCAACTCAAAAATCGAGAATGTGAAAACCAGGACACTTACAGCCCTCCAGCTGAAAAACATTCTTTAAGCCAGTAACTACTTTAATGGGATAAACTTTTGCGGGGATTAAATTTCGCGGATTTTGGCCCAATCCGCAAAATTAAGTCCCCGCGAAAATCCGGAAAAGGCCATCTGGGAAATTAAATCCCCGCGAAAAATTTGAAAAAAGTCCGATCCACGAAACTTTGAGATTTTCCATAATTACTTGGCCTTTTTTAGGGAAAAACTTTTCGCAAACGTTATTCCACAAAAAAATAATCAACTTCTTTGCATCTGCGAAATTAAATCCCCGCAAAATATTTGAAAATAGCTCATCCGCGAAATTAAATCCCCGCGAAAGTTTCTCCCATTAAAGTACACAGAAACGCACAAGGCTTTCAAAAGATTTGAATTTGAAGGAATTGAAATTAATCCAAACAAAAGAAAAAGTGAAAAGAATATGGCTGAAAACAAACATAAATAAATAGAGACCTACTAAATATAATATATATTTACAATATGCTAATAAAAACTCTATTTGTCAGTTTATTTCTATCATCTTTTAACTTATAGATGTTCAGCAAAAACCAGGACATTTACAGCCGCAAACGTCCCTTCAGCCAGCCACTACACAGAAACGCGTAAAGCTGGACATGTGTTTTCAAAAGTTTGTAAAAGGATAAAATTTTAAGGTTAATGATAAAATTGTATCCATGAAAAGGATAAATTATAAAACGTATGTTAATAAGAAAATCAATAAAAACTTCTATAAAATAAAAATATATCAGAAATATATTACTTGTAAGTGATACTATTAGATGTGAAAACTAAAAATAAAAGAAAATGAGAATCTAAGATACACAATCAATAAAAAAAACTTTGTGTGTTTAAAAGTTAGTACCTATAGCTAGCTTTACATAATAATATCAAAATTTTCTAATCTATTTACGGCTCTGAGATAGCTACATTATGTAACAAATAACCAGCTTTGTTAAAAATGGCATTTTTATAGCCAAATGTGCAATTCCCATGATTGAATTTCTTTTGATTTTTAAAATGTAAGTCAACTCGGTGGTAGGGACTTACTTTGTTATCGTCAAGATGAACGATTTTGCCACACAATTTTGGAATGCTTCCAAACTTTAATGCACGTTTCTGATTGTTTTTCATGAAAGTTTTGTTACGTCCAATCGAAACAATATCAAACCGAGGCTTGAAAATATCTACTCCAACATAATCTGCTTTATAGAAATCTTTATTGTACGTAAATACATCACCTTCCTTCATTTCTCCTCTTGGCACATTAAAAAAAAAAATTTTCTTGTCAATTGTTATGCCTGTCAACTTCTCGGTGAGTGGGACCGCAGACAATGGAAAACTATTCTTTGGAAATAAGTTTTCCACAGAAATTTTCTTGAAAAAATCATTTAGATCTTCAGGGCCACCAGAAGGAACAAAAACAGTGACTTTACTATCTAAAAGTGAATAATTTGCAAGCGGTATGACCAGCCGGCCTTTCTCCAAGAGGACATCCTCCACTAAAACATTGTCTGTATTAATATAAAGCCAAGGGCAAACCAACAAGACATCACCGTGTGGTTTCATTTTGATCAAAATATTTGGATCAAAAATCCTGCATAGTCGATGAAAACTGCTCAGATGGTATTTTATATTAAATTCATCTTTCACAACCACTTCTTTCTCCAAAAACATATTTCCAAAGATGCCATCAAAAACAAGTCTATGCACTGGACTAGTTGTGATGCATTTGTCATGTGGGTTTTGTAATGTACTCTTTGACTTGTTGCTCTCCCTTATTTTATTGTTCAATGAGGATATGAAAAATGCAATGCAATCACCCAAAACATCTCCCATGTTGAAAAAAAGCCAGCAGGAAAACAGCACAGCTTCTTCACTCACTAAAAACCCACGTGAGAAAAAAATAGATGTTCGGCAGTCAAAATCTAGATATAATCTATTTCAAACACCGTTCTGTGTTCCTTTCGTTCGGCAAAATATACATTGAAAATAATATCGGATGGCAAGCGGATGATACGCGAACATCAAGGAAAAGATCGCCGTGTTACAGTACAAAACCAAAAATGTGTTTGGAAAACTTCTATGTGCAAGGATGATACCACCAACAATCAATTTTGACTCCCGCCTTCGTTTTTAAAAATTTGCATAATTTTTAGCGCGAAATAAGATGCTATCTGATTGGTCGTTAGCCTGTACCTAACTTTTCTTCCGTTTTGGCTAAGAAAAGATCATAAAGCCGTAAAAAGTTAGTAGTTGGATACAGGCTACACAGCCGGTCTGTAAAATTAACAAAAGCAGTTTGTAGGGAGAATTTGAAGAAAAACAATAGATCATTTCAAAAGTGCTATTCTTGCATGACATAGGACATTGTAATGTCCAGATTATAATATACCATTGGAAAGGAAATTAAAAATGCAGACTTTTGACGTCTGGGCAGATGTCCGCCCGCTTACGCCCGCGCGGGAATTATGCGTCAAAGTCGCAAGTAGCACTTTTTTCGGTAATCAATCTCAGATTTTAAGGCCTCAGGGCATGTTGTACCATCTGCCTAGACGTGAATCGTTCCGCCTTAGTTTAACCTTTGAAAATAAACCATAAAATTGGTAGGTGTCGGGCAGAACAAGTGACGCCAAATGCGAAAAACCGGGTAAAATGCGAGTTTTTCGTCTGGGAAGATTTTGACGTCATTAAGACCAATTGCTTAATTAAATTGAGCTATTATAAGAACAGGGACATATAATATTACGTCTAAGAGGTTTCCCAACATATTTGATTGTTATTTCGATCACGAAATTAGGAAAACCGCACCTAATGTTTACTTCCGATAATTATGCGATATTTTAAAGACCGCCTTATTTGCGATGAGATTAATAGAAAATAGCTATATCCATAAATCACATCACAGAAAAATTAGGAATATTATATATCTTACTGCGGATATAGAGATGTCAATTTCCTCCAATGACTCGACGATGGAATTGTCTGGTTGTTGGTTGTTGATCTTTTTTCTCTTCTTGGGTTTTGGGGTTGATGTGGCGGATGATGGTACTGTCTTTGTGGCGGATGATGGTTTAGTCTTTGTGGCGGATGATGGTTTAGTCTTTGTGGCGGATGATGGTATATGCTTTGTGGCGGATGATGGTACTATACTTTCCTGCTCCTGCTGGTCGAGAGAAATTTCAAATTCATCCAGTTCCTTTGTGTCATCTGTAGAAAAGTAAAAATAAATACTTCTATGAAATTACTGCCTTTACCTCTCATCATAACACAAACCTTCGCTCCTGGATGAAAACTTGAGTTAATCATTAAGGAAAAAAAGCCCATTTTCTATTTTCATACCACTGAATATTTACTTGACGAAGTGAGCGGATTTCAAATTTGGACTTTGACCCAAAGAGCTTTCGATTGCGTTTTTTCGCAAATCTTTTTTATAAGCACTCATGTGTGTTCAATCAGAATACAAGAAGACTCATTAGATAGATTTTCTTACCTGAAGTGGCAAGGATTATACCAGACAATTCCTTGCCTTCAAATTTGACAGTGTGAACACTGCCGACATCAGTCCCCATCGTGAAATGCTTAGATGCATAAATCAAGGTAGATGCATCGACATCAAATTTAAAGAGACAGTACTTTTTAACTGTTTCATTGTTTTTCCTCAACGTTCTCGTCATGATGCACCGCCGATGTTAAAAGGTATGGAAAGATGTGCTTACAAATTTTCAGGGAGCTTTTTATATGGGGAGGGGCGTTCGAATTGTAATGCAGGAGATTCGAATCTTCGAAATTACTAAGGGCCAAAACACACTACATTCGTTAACTAGAAGAGGATATGGAGAATAAACACATCATATCATTTGACTCGGACTATTGATATTGATCGAAACAAGATACCATTGTCATATTCCCTTGCAAGAAATTAACAGGGGTTTTAAACATCATAAAATAGTTAATAATTAATACCATTTCTCGTAGGTGATGTAACTGGAGCCTTAGAACAGACGTTCGAAAGGAGACTGGTATTGAAGCGGCGTTAGCGCGGGAAGATATTAAGGCCCTTATTACACTCTCAAAAGTTATTTTAAGTAACGCTCCCCGATAATTCCCGCTAACTACCGATAAATCCCTGTAATTACCGCTACTCACCTGTAAATCCCTATATTTTCCCTGTATCT
>JAUJPO010062535.1:0-12975 GCA_032270745.1 Tiaropsis multicirrata | reverse complement strand
TTGTATGATTTTGTCAATATTTTTGTCAGCAGGTGGCACTTCTTCTATTAAGGGCGTGTGAAACTAGAGCCTATGGGCTCTTCTTTAATAGATATCTGATAAAAATTGACTAAGTTCAAAATAAGGAAAAGTTATCTGTTATGGATAATTTCAAGCATCCACTGCTGAGAAAATGACCGGGTTTTATATATCTGCGCAGGGAGTCAATTACATGATTGCGCAGCTCGAAATTACATATCTGCGCAAAATAATTACATATTTGCGCAGAAATTACATATCTGTGCAAAATAATTACATATCTGCGCACAACAACTCTTCTTAGTGTTGTGAAGAAAAAAAAGACAATCAAAGCACAAAGAAAACTAAAATTTTCCAATTTTTAAAAGAGAAAAGGTTTCTCCGATTTTGAACTTTTTCAAGATTTTTTTTCTCTAAAAATGGTCTCCTTCCCTCTGTGCAGAAGAAAAGGACTCATAAAATCATAGGGTGTAAATTTTCTTTAAAAAGCAAATGCTACTGTGTGTGTTTGTTTGAAAGAACTTAAAATTTGTTTTCAAAAAATAAATTTATATTTCATAAAAATCATGGTCTCTTTTTATCGCGACTTTATTTCAGACTTCTGTAAGAATAATGGATTTGGAATATATAACCTTTTATAAGAGTTTGATGTAAATTGAGTTTTTTGCTAATGGCAATCGGTGTAAAATGTCTGAAACACAGCTCTTGATAGGTTTGTTATGACAAAAGGTAACTTAAACTATTTTGAAGAAACTCATTTCTGTTTTTAAAATAATGAACGTCTCAAAACAAAAATATTATTTTCACTTTAATTGCTTTTGCAAAATATTGTAAAAATTTTCATGGCTAAGTAATGTTTGGTTGAAAAGTTAAGGAACTTTCTATCGAATTTATCTCTTACAATATATCAAATAATTGTAGGCTAAAATGGCAGATTTCTACCCCAGCAGATACATAACGTTGTTTTAACGTCCAAACGGCGTTGTTTCAACGTCAGAACGTTATTTAGACGTTAGCACAAGATTGTAATAACGTTGTGTGCCTGTTGGGACCCTTAAAATGCCAAAATTCTCTCGTTGCCCAACCATGGTGGGCAATATTATTTAAAATTTTATCCCGAGCCGAGGCCCATGATTTGGAAAACGTAATATTATATAATAACAAAACATAATCACTTTTAGAAGAGTTCTATCAAGAAAATGGGCGTGGTTCTTATTTCTAGTATGGAAAGGGTGGTGTAGATGGTTTTCTCCCTTTACTTTAGTGTCAAACCCTTGGGTATTTAAAATCTGAAAATGCTTTGGTCATAACTCCTATCTACTAACAATAAAATTATTGCTTCTTTATAAGGTTTAGAAATAGAATAAGTCCGTAAAAAAATCATGAAGATGTTTTTTCAAAATTCTCAAGTCCTACCACCACAAAAGAAAATTTTAGGATTTTAGAATTTAGAAAGTTTGCAGCAGGGTGGGTGCTCCTTTGCATTTTTGCTATAATCAAAAGCAAATTTCATCAACTTTGAAGAAAATGCAGTTTCAAAGCAAACCCAGTTTTATATTGTAGGCTTCGAACTTTTAGAAAATGAAAATGATTGGTTATGGAGGTATGGTTGTTTTTGTACTTTCCAGTCCTATAAACCAGTTCTGTGAGAAAATATTTCCCGAAAAGGTTAACAACTTTAGAGCTAATAAACTTCCATCATCGTAAATATGTATTCATGCTTGTTTTACGAGCTTTGCTTCTTCTTCTTCTTTGGAAAAGCAGCTCATATAAAAAATCCTAATCGTACGAATAAGTGGTTATCAAGATATCGTACTGTATTTAATATAAAACGAACATGGCAGAGAAATTTCCAAAACTTGAGTAAGTTTACTGTTGTATTCCAGGAAATAATCACACACACCACATGTTGGGGATATCAACATCTTATAGTGCCACTCCTTTTTTTATAAGCCCAACCCAAGTCTTCCTGTTTTTACTCCAAATTTGAGATGCGGGCTTGTGTATTCAATCGGGGAGCCGTCGTCTTTTGTGTTATAATGTTATTGAAGAAATTGAAGAAATTAATACGTCAATACCACTCTATTTGGGAGGGGTTGATTGGGGTGTTTGAGGTGGTTGGGACAAACGTCTTTGGTTGCGTTGAGGAGAAGGAGAAGGAGAAGGAGATTTTTCTAAAAGGGACATTGCACTACTGATATAGGGGTGTTTGTAAAGTGATGTTGAATATAATTCTGCAGGCGTGTGGTGTGAAGGCGTATGGTGTGAAGGCGTATGGTGTTTGCTGAATGCTGCTATGCTATATCTTATATATAGTTAAAAAAACATTTCTGGTGAGCCTTGGAACGTCATTATGCAAAATCATGAAGACATGGGGTTTCAGCAAGGTTTTTACATAAGTTTAATCTATTTCGAACTGTATGTTAACATATGTGAATTATACTTGCTCTGTTATGGTACTTGTTTGCGTGAATGTATCAAGCAAATGGCCTACTGATATTGTTTTACAAGAATTAAATTGGATCCTAAGATATCTCCCAGCATGCAGGATATAATAATGATTGTAAGTCTTTCTTCTTCTCAGAGTCGGGTACAAGAGGTAGGCTATCTTATTCAAAGAGATTAATTAGTTTCCATATAAGGCAATATGATAATTAGTGCACTCTCCTCCATTGGTGATACCTCTGTATCCGAGCCTGCTTCTAAATTGCTTTTAATACACTCTTCTTTTTTATAAGAACCAGTAAATTTCGGCCGAGGGTTGGATATTCTTAACTTTGATCCACATTTTCTCAAAATATCCTACCCAACCACCTATCCTTAAGTATATGCATAAAATGCTTCTCTTGATCTAAGCTTTCATTATGAAAATCCTCATGCTCAAATTGCGAGTTCTTGTGAGTTTTTGGAAAAATTTACGCCACCAAATCTGAAGTTAATGTTCTTGTAAAAAACAAAGAGAGTCGCAGCTTTTCTACAACGATGAAGTGTTATGTGGTGAAATCGTAAACACTTTATGACAATAAACACTTGGTCACAGCCAGAGATATCTCTTTAAAAAAAAGCAAAGCAGCTCAGCGGTTTTCACTTTTTGTAAAATAAAGATCTCACGCGCTCAAGGTGGGCTGTGTTGTTTAATAACAGTGTTGTCTTTTGAGACTTACCAAGCTCACCGATTGTTTAATAACAGTGTTGTCTTTTGAGACTTACCAAGCTCAGCGATTGGTTACTTACAATGAGTCGAGTCATCATCATTCGTGTAACTGTTTCTTAAAGTTTGTCCGATATTGCGAATGCTCGTTCACTTGCTCTTTGAAAAGTGAGATAGGAATAGATTGGAGATATTTAACTAATTGGAAAAAGTAAGTAAATGATTTGGTGAATATATCTTTGACATTCATTACGTAATCTTTAATACGGAAACACCCTGTAAAGTTGGGTGCGGGTTTTCCATTAGTTTGAGTTTTTAACAATATAAACTAGCGGCAAAACATTCGGTTTTTTACGTAGAAAAGGTTACGTAATGGTTTGACGAGTTTATTTTGACAGAAGTTTGAAACCACTTCTTATCTCAGATTTCAGACCGGACCAACCTTGTTGCCAGTAATCCTTGATATGTCACGTGAGCTCTGACGGGAATATCAACTACCGGAAGCGGTTACGTTCCGGCTAATTTTTGTCCTTTCGTAATATAAAGATTGTCAGAGCCTTTTTTAGATACCTTTTTGTTAAAATGAGCTAGGACAAACTTTAAACGGCAATATCTCCTGAACCAGGAGGAATTAGAGGTTGGTTTACAGCTCGTTGGATAGCGTTGGAGAGTCTCATCTTTAGGGTCACCTGTTTCAGGCCAGACGGCGTGGACGGTCTTGCCCAGTGGTACGGCCTGTCAACTGAAATTGTATCAATTCTATTCGCTAAAGGACAGAATGCAGTGTAACTGCGAGTATCAAGTTTCTTGTATTTTCATTCACTCGTTGGCGAAATATGGTCAAAAAACGGTCAAAATCTCAAAAACGTGAATTTTTGGAAAGTTTTTGCATTTTTTTATCTTTCAAAATCAATATCTCTCCACAAATGCCAAATTAGGAAATCTTTTGTGTTGCAACTAAAAATAAGGTTGCAGGGGGGGGGGCTTTATCCGACTTTGGCACTTAAAAGGGTTAATGTATAATGATGTACTTGTTATCTACAATAAGTTAAATTACAACTTTACTTTTTCCGGGATTGGTTTTAATGATATCAGAATTTAACTGCATTTGATTTGAAATCCGTAGCAGTGATTTTTTTATCATTATTTAGATTTTTTAGGGCGATGGCACTTGGCCTTGGTTTCCTCTATCTGATGATCCTCAGGTAAAAATATTATAAATGTTGTTGTGTTTCGCGGTTTACCTTATACCAAATCCTTTCCTTCCAAGCAGGCTCGCAACGTTTTTCAAACATTTTTTCAACATCCAAATAACGTTCTTGTCGTTAAAACAAGTTATTTTAACTTTCACCCCATTGAGCTTTTGGTACTTACTGGGGCACAGAGTCAGGGGCGTAATTTATATATTCTTTATGGGGGGTTGTAGCCCATCATTAATATTTTGATGTTAAGTGTTTTCGTTTGCCTGCCTGGACCGACATATTCGTGTATTTTTAAAAGGTAAGTTTTCCATAGTAAAGTCTCTTAAACAAGTTTGGAGAACTAAGCATCGAGACATCGTCTCAAGTTGGAAGAGATGAATTTTATAATAATAGGTCCTTGAAGATATTTTGTTAAATTCTGTATTTTTTCAAACTTTGATATTATAAATCAGATAAAAATAAGATATTAAAAAAGATTTTCAAAATTAAATCACACTAAATCTTAAAATGATATTAAAAGGTATACATTTGTTCGAAAATAAAATTAATAATATTATAGATTTTCAAAAATCATATCACACCACCTTTGAGTCTTTATCTGATGAAATCTTATTCTTCCAAGTATTGACAGAGGAAGGGTTGTCTTTTTTTTTGAAAATTAAATTTTTCCTTCTTAAGCTTTGTGTACAATAATACAACAAGCCAATCTTCCACCAGCATTACCTGTTGCCAGACTCCCTGTATCTCCACCACGACCTAAATCATCTTCACCAGCGTGGATCACAAAACCTCTTCCAAAAACATTGAATTTCCCAACTAATGACACTTGGCGATCGTAGATGTGGAGATTTGAGATTTGTTTTGAATTTGAAAGAATATTACCTAAGTCACCGACATGTCTAACTCGGTCTTTTGGTCCTCCTGAAAAAAAGATGAAAAAAATAAATCTGGTTGAAACAGTCAGAGTCGGATACAGGAGGTAGGTTATCTTATTCAGCAAGGAGATTAATTTATTAGTTTCCATATAAGGTATATAGAAAAATAATTAGTGTACTTTCCTTCATATGTTATACGCTCCATCTCTAGTACCGGAGCCTAGAAACTTGCTGTTGTAAATTTATTTCAGATAGAGTTCATTGAGTCGAAGGTGCCGGAAGTAAAAAAAGAATGCACCCTTGGTTTATCACTATAGACTATATACTCTAAGGACCCGAAGAAATGGGCCCTCCCCGTTTATTTATTTTACCATTTTCAATCAGGGTGTAAATCAGGCTTTATGCTTCACAATCGAATTTTCGTATGTTTTTTCAAAACATTTCATTCTAGATGGTCTCTTTTCATCGTTTTGGGACATCACCCCCTCCCCCTCTGTTTCTTCATTATATTTTTTACAGAAATTTCGGAGTCCCCTTTTTATTAGGACCCCTATTGTTCGAGTCTCTAGATAATTGGCATGGGGTTTAGGTCGCTTAGGATGGATTGCCGCACCTTCCGTGACACCTACTCCGAAGCCCCGCCCATTCTTTTTGTTGTTCGAAGCTGAATGTTTTAGATCGGTCGTTACTCTTTGACTTCGGGCAACATTACTCAGTAAAGCCATCACTTACCGTTCATTAGTTGATACCACTGGTATACTATTACGCTATTACACTATTATCTAGATATCATGAAGATCAACAACAGTGTTCGTACCCTCTTTCTCCCCTTGAAACGAATGTTTATATGTTTACAACTGTGCATTGTTTTAAAAGATGTTTTACAGCAGGCAACTGTTTCTTCTTGCACTCAATGTTTAATGGATAAAAAATCAAAACAGAAAACGAAACTTGTAACACTGTAACATGAATACGTGTGTCTTTTTCAAGAGAAAGTCTATGTTAAACTGTTCGCAGTTTCAGAGGATTTCACTCTCCGGGTAGATCATCGCTGTATTTACCAGACAATGTGCTGTTTGTAATCTTGTTATACCATGATTTCTATCGATTGAATGTCTTATTTTTATTAGCCTCGATTGTGAGAGTGAAAGGTGGTATTCCCATCTTGTATTTATAAAGAATGAACCTGGCCGGGACCGGTTACTAATCTTTCGATTCGAAAAGTGGACCCTCAGTGGACTTCGCTTTTTCTCATTTTTTTTCAAAAACGGCACCCCATGTGGGGCCCATGAACTATTTTTGTGTTTTATTTACGCCAGGAGTTTTCGAAGATCAACAAAGGTACCCTGACCAGTGATATATCCCTTTGCCATATCGGCTTTGCCCTTTTTTTTTTAATTACCGTCCGGAGAGGATGCGATAAATAATCAAAATTATCAGAAAATATATATAGCGAGCTACAGAAGTTTCGAAAGTTCGAAATAAAAAAACAAAATCATCTCGGCGGTCGAAAACTTTGATGTCTTTCATCTTCGAATAGTAAGGAGAAGCAAAATTTTGACACTAACCTAGACTAGGTATGAGTCGAGTTTTCATAATATCCATACAGCAAGGAAGATCATGGATCGCTTGCTTCGCCCGTTCTCTATGGCGCCCCTCAAAATAACCCGGGACTTTATCAATCCTCTTTTAAGAGACTAGTTTACTAGGCTTAGCACTAACCGTGAGTGAATCCAAATGGATTATAATGTCCGCCAAAGCTAGCACAACCATTTAATGAGTTAGCATATTGATGAACGTGGAAGCCATGCTTTCCTTCAGGGAGACCTTTAATTTGACCAGTGATTCGAACACCATGTTGAAGTTGTTTGATGTTGATTGTACCAGAGATGGTGGATGATTGAGTGAGAATACAAGTAGCTTCCAATGCTTTCTCTGAATGGTTGACAAAATGAAGAAATCAGACATAGTATAATGATATTGATAGAAGATATATAATACATTTATTGAGATATTAGGAAGTCAATTTTTTCGAATGTTAGAAAATTTGACAAATGAGAAAGTTTATTCATCAATATAAAGTTCATCTACTTTTTGAAGATAATCAAGTCTTGTATCGGCAGGCCCAGCAGAACCAGGGAGGCAGAGGTCAAAGATATGTTATTTTTACCAATCTAAAGGGCCTAATTTTCTCCCCGTCGCCTTTTAATGGTACAGCCTCTCTATTGTAAAAATAACGTTTTGCCGGCCCTAATCGGGTGCAGGCCCTAATCGGATGCTGTCCATGTAAAGGAGAACATCATTGCATTACCATCGATCCTTTGCTTGACGGTCTGAAAATAATTATACTTACCACAATTTGTACCAGTAAAACCATCCCTGCACCGGCATGAAATGACATTATTCCTGCAGATGCAATGACCACCGTTTTTGCAAGTCCCTGAATGACATCTATTTCTTCTTGTTTGACAAAAGTTGCCAGCGTAATCCCTGGTGCATCTGCACCTCCATTCGTTGGCGTAATGACTGTAGATGCACTTTCCACTATTCTGACAGACACTACCGCATCTGCTGCTTAAAGATGATCCTAGGGCAGAAGATTGAGACTCAGAAGATGTAAATTAGACCTATCCCAACAGACAGAAGCTGTTTCAACGTCTTTTCAACGTTAACTACTAACAGAAACATCTAGTATAACAGTATATGATGGAAATTGAATTATTCAGTAGTAAAATGTAAAACCAACACCGGTCCGATAATACTGTCCGATATCAACAAGATGGTACCTATAGATTCAATGACCTATATCTTGCTTTAAAATGGTCTCCGTACACTTTGCTGCTAAGGCTCTCTTTACACACGGCTTTGATTAAAAATTCATTAGGTGTATACATGTTCTTACCATGAGTTTCGTCAAATTGCGTGAATGTTATAAATGCCACGAGAAAGAGTGTTCCAATCTTCAGTGAAAACTCCATTGCTTAAATATTCATAAACTTTTAAGAAAACAAAATCGATTTTTGCTTGAGATACTCTCGCCTTTCCTTTTGTCCTTTTGAACTAAAGTGACCGGGCGGTAGCTGACACTCATTTTTATACGCTCATTTTTGAAACATTAATTAGTGCTTTGGTTTTCATTTTAAGACAGTCAGCTTATATGATATATGTAACAACTTCCGCTTGCGAAACATCACCTTCTAATTGAACTTTCTAAACTATCTACTCTCTCTCTCTCTCTCTCTCTCTCTTTCTTATCAACATAAATAAGTTACCTCATGTAAAAACTGCAGAGTTTCCCTGTGTCTCAAAAAAAACGGCTCAGAAGTTGGTATTTAAAAACCGCAGAGCAGTGCAAAGTTGGAAAAAGTTGATTTGTGTTTAAATTTACAAACATGACTTTACAAACCTTTTCAGGAAAAGGAGTAACACACAAGCTACCACGGGTTGAAATTCTATAACCCCCTAAAAATTGTATTACTGACTAAACTAAACCTCCTATTGTATCACTGTTTGTAAATTCGTACTCTGGAACCCGAACATTTAAAAGTGCTGCAACGTCTCTTAAGTTTCAGCTAATTAGGTAACAACATATGAATTATTTTAATGACAACTTTGGACGAAAATTGCAAAACATTCAAAACCGAATTTTTAAATTAGCAGAAATTTGGTGCAGATTTTAGTGTACTCAAAGAAAATTTATGCGATAACGTTTTAATGAATTCTATTTTTTTTGTTATTCTTTAAAAAAGGATTTGTTTTATCCCATTACGTAATCATACAATTCTGGACATGAAACGACCAGTAATTTCGAGTAACGTGTGCAAAATTAATCATTACTATCCGCCAATGTAGAAAAAAGTATTATCGGATTTTTATTACCTATTCGCCCACAAGAAAGGAATTCTCATTTCACTTCGAATAGAGGTTGTGCATCTGCCAATTTGAGACCACTCAAATTTTCCGTAAATAAAGTTTCTTAAACGAGTTTGGAGAACATCGAGACAAAGGTTTTTCTCTTTTATCCAAGCGATTTTTAGAGACTTTTGTACTAAAAGATAAAGAACGACGTGATCTCAAATTGGAAGATGAATTATATGAAATACCTTACCAGTTTATTTTCTATAACTAGAAATCTTTTTGCACACTGTCTACTAGAGTGTTTCTTGCGAATGGGATTTCCTGGTCCCTGAACAAAAATATATACGATAAAACCACAATATCAGTAATATAATGTACGATAACCCAAAAAAATAACATTGAACAATCGCGAATGATTTTTGAAAGATCATTTTATTGTCTAATAGCATAGCACTAGTGAAGAGTACAAATCAATGTTCAACTTCGTTCCCAGGGTTCTCTGTGCGCCTTTTGACCTTTTAGATATGGTTCGATAAAAAGCCCTCTGTAACTGGCTGCGAAAGTTTCCCAAGATTTCTCGGGAACTATTACGCATTGCTTTCTGTTTGAAAGTTTAGCAGCTAGTTTTTAGGTGACAAAAGTGACGTCAATTGTATTCGTATTCATTTACCAATGAAAGTCAATTTATTATTATCGATTACGATGTTGTGCAATGTCGGACAAGAGGTTGCAGACTTTTTTTAAAGAGCAAAAAATCAGGGAAAACACAGTAATACTTGCCTCTCAACCCCACTCGTTGCTTTAGAAAGTGGTTTGTTTGCATCTGGTGTCAATAGCTGACCTTATTTACATCAACATTGAAGAAAGGAGCCCATTTCTAAAAGTCTACGGACCTTTTGACCAGCATTGTGCTTAATATGTTTGAGGATCACATTAAAAGCGGGATACTGACAGAACATACAGTTTTAATTTTTTTCGACAAAATAAAATTAATGGCTTCTCATAAATTTTAAAAATAACCAAAATATCTCGTAAAATTCCGATAATTATGTTTCAACGGGATAATTTTCAATTTCCTATTTGAATTTCAAATGGTTGTTTTTAATTGTTTCGAGTGCAAAAAATGCTACCACTAACATGAAAATTAATTATTAATGCTATCTGCGGTAGAAAGAAATTTTCTAATTGTTATTCCGTTCATTTCCTTCTTCCTTTTATCTTATGGTCTCACATCATCACTTCGAGAATAATGCAAAATTGCAGCTTTCCACTTAAACTTAATTAACTAAAGCTTACAATTACTGAAATTGCTAAGACATTCGCGCCAAATTCAATGGACCTCTAGTGGATCAATCCACATCTATAATGTTCAACTTCCAGAGGTTCAGATTTTTTCGGCGAAGTCAGGCCTCGAAACCGACGAGTTCTAATTTCGGGCCGGCGACTCAATATGTTAGTATGCTGTTGCATCTTTGCTTTCATACGTATGGACCGAAAAAATAAGATTGGCCCGGCGATATGCTATTTCTTCCGGGTCAATATCTCGGGTCCGGTGATGTTCACCGTTGACCAGGTCATAATAATACCCCTGACCTTGATCCCTTTCTTTATATCATATTATTTAGAGTGTACCTTGTGAAGACAACGTTATCAAGTCATGAAATTCAAAAGATTCGAGAAAGACTTTTTGATGGATACGATGCAAATATAATGCCACTGGAAGACGGTAAATACTGTTCCCAGCAGGCGCATAACGTTATTTCAACATTGTTTCAATGCTCAAATAACGCTCTGACAATTAGAATCTGTACGCATCTTGCATTTAAAAGCATTGAGCCATTAGATTTATGTGAAATTGGTCTGGTGTAAATAAGGCAGACCTCGACGTTCGATTTCTCTTGTCACGTTAACCCGATGGGGGGAGGGGTACTTGCTCAAAGATAGTTGCTGAATATGAGCGGACCTAAAGGGGCGATTTTTCAACATTCCGAAGTCTCTCTAAAAGTCATGCACAAAATAAAAGCAGAAATTGTAAATAGCAAGCATATGATGTCTTTTTTTAATGTTCATCTGACGTCATGTTGTTTTGACGTTGAAATGACGTTTATCTGGACATTATCTGGACGTTATAAAACGATGCTCTGTGTTTACTGGCAGACTATCCCTTCTATGTTCGCGCGGGGTTCTGACGGGCAACAATGCCGGTCAAAAACCCCACGCGCGGCGGTAACAACGGTAGCAAGTGCTGGCCTAGGGGGGGGGGGGGTGGGGGTGTGCGGACAATTCTTACGTTAGTTCTGATTCATTTACGCCTTTCAAAATTCTGACTTTTTTCTTTTTCAGGTCGCCCAATAAACGTTTCAGTTGATTTCTTCATCAATGATATGGTACCTTTGCACGCAGCCTCTATGGTAAGTTGTTAACCATCCATTTTAATCAATGCCAGGAAAGAAACATTGCTGTGTATGGTTGAAAAGGCGTTCCAGGCTGCAAACTCGTCCCCAGGGCTCTTTGCGCACCTTTTGTTTTTGAAGTTCTTGATATAACTCGATAAAATATTCTTTGACGTATCATCATACAAATAGCGCAGTTCGATACCATGGGAACGAGGTAGTTTTCTCTTTTATTAGTTGATCTGATAATTATGATAGAACGTCCAAACAATGTTCTCTGTCTGATGAAGTTATTCCCTGCAAGTACACAACGTTATTTCATATTGTTTCAATATCCAAATAACGTTCTAACGTTGAAGCAGGCAACTTTGTGGTTGGATGTGATAACAGTATAATCACCTCTTTACTTCATGTTTTCAGCACTTTTCTGTCGATTGTTTTTTCACCCTACAATGGCGTGACTACCGCTTGACGTGGGACCCACCCAACAATGAAACATATGTTCTTCCCTTCGATCATCGGATAGCCAAAGACCTCTGGATGCCCAATGTCTATTTCCCAGAACTGAAACATGGTTACAACCATAAGGTACCGATGCCCAACGAGTTAATTTATTTATATCCAGATGGTAATGTTGTCTATAATCAAAGGTAGTTTTCTTTTTAAATTAGCCAACTTACGCAAGAGGATATTTAGGACCTTAGTCGCGTATATGTCGGCCTGTACATAATATTCGTCTAAACATGAAAATCTATATAGACCGACATTCACGCGTCTAACATCCTAAATAACCTCTGCATAACCTCGCTATTCATTCTCGTTCATTTTTACGTTTTCTGTTTTTGTTTTTGTTTTTTTTGCTCGTCCGTTCGTTTGCGTGTTTTTTCGGTTGAGACTTGAGAATTTTCATTTTCAGTAAGTGTACTTGAAATATATAATCTTTTTGAGTCGTTAAATTCTTATGTTCAAGATTATGATTTTGATAGTTCATCTCCATAATGTTCTCGAGTTAAATTTCGTTAAAAATCGTCGTTGATTTGTCTTTTAGGATTTTAATGGATTCGTTTTGTCCAATGAATTTGACATATTATCCATTTGACGTTCAACATTGCAGACTCACCGTGGAACCATGTATGTACTTTTTGATTTTCTTCTATTTCCTCATAAGTTATTTCGATTAATCTTTCTTGTGTTTGTCATATTAGAGATTCTAGAAATTCATATCAAAACCAAGGTAATTTCTTGCTTTTTTGTGGTCATTTTTGTGGAAATCGTCAAAAATAATTTTCTTGTGACAAAACTACGGAAGCTTGTTAGGGCCATCACTTTAGGAGAAAGGTGATATCAAGGCTATCCATAGATAGAACATTTGCTATCCATGGATAGAAAAATTATCGACGACTATCCATGGATAGAACATTTGCTATCCATGGATAGAAAAATTATCGACGACTATCCATGGATAGAACATTTGCTAT
>JAUJPO010062524.1:0-12976 GCA_032270745.1 Tiaropsis multicirrata | reverse complement strand
TGGGGAATCTGGGAGAACACTATATTACAGTAGTTTATTTTTGAAAGTACCAACGATTCAGCTAGGGTCTTCCTTACATTGTACGGTGTGGCTCGTTTGAATCTTTTGATCACTTGAAGGTTTGATTGTGCACACTTCGTAACATGATTAATTTGGTCCGCCCATGATAGGTTATGATCAATTCTAACACCCAGACTGACGATTCCTGTTTAATAGAGAGACCATTCGAGCGAACGAGGTAGGAACGGTCAACTGGTAGCGATCTTGGTTTATGGAAAATTAATATCTGGAGTTTGTCGTCGTTGAAAATAAGCCCGTTGTCTGTAGACCATGTTGATAACCGAGTAAGATTTTCTTCGAGTGATGCGATGTTTTCAGACATTTGTCCTTTCTTGCATGCACGATGTAGAGTTGTGTCATCAGCATATTGAACGGATAGAGTTTCGATAACAGTGGGTAATTTTGAAACATAGACATTGAAGAGGACATTAGAATGGATGCATTTTTGACAAGTGGAATACAATAATTTGACATTTTGAAGGTAGCAATTTTGACAAGGTTAATAATGCTACTCTAAAAATTATCTTTTCAATAATGGGTTTATTAATGATTTTAGCCAATTCACCCACGCCTTTGTTAGGTGATCTACAAGGTTAATAATGCTACTCTAAAAATTATTTTTTCAATAATGGGTTTATTAATGATTTTAGCCAATTCACCCACGCCTTTGTTAGATGTGATTGAAGTCAGTCTTTTGCAAAAAAACTTTTCTTCTTAAATAGGACAACCCTAAAAAAAATTTGTTTTCGCGTTACCGGCCGGGTGAGAAATATTTTTTAGGTCACTCGGCCGCAAAAAAATATTGAACTTTAGAATGGGTGTGAGAATTTCTGAAACTTTGAAAAAGCAAACAAACAAACAGTTTTTGAGTTTTTGATCACATCTTAGAAAAAATGTATAAATATTTTTTTCCGGCCTCCCGCATGAGATTTCTTTTCGTCACCCGGTAACGCGGAAACGAAGAATTTTTTAGAGTTTTGGCCTTAGATAAAATATTTTATTGAAACGAGGCGTCAATTACAAATCGATTAGTATGGTACTTAATTAATTGGTACTATGGGGAAAACTTTGGCGAACAATTATTTGATCTTTTACCGACAACACCAGGTGTTAAGAAAAGTAATTAAACATGCTGGTAATCTATCCATTTGACCAAGGAGAAGGAAATCAATGATTGGCTAATATCCAAATTATTGTTCAGATTGAATTATTTTTCGTCTTACGTTACGGAAGAACATTTTACGGAAATTATTTCATACTTAGGATAATGAAAAGCTTCTTTTAAGCAATTCCGTTTCAGATAACTACAATCGGGTTTCACATCTACGTCACAAGCACACCCGGAAACCTGGGAAATATATTTGTTAAGTGTTAGAATATTCTTTCCAAACCAGATTCCTTTTTGGGGGATATACAAGGAAATTATAAAAGGATTCCGGTTTTCGTTATCACCAATAGTTTAACAATCAATCAAGAGATTGAACTAAATTTTAATGATTGGCGATTTAAGGAAAGAGTGAAAAATAATTCATCAAAATAAAATATTCACGTCAGGAAAAATTCCACATTTGCCAGATTGTGCCAAAAACCCAAAAAAAAACAATGAAGTAGCATTTAATCATGAAGGCAACCTGGTGTTAATAAGTTCTTCGGAACTCAAAAATATTGTTCTGATTTTATTTATATAGAAATAGTAGTGTTTTGTGGCTAAGCTTGGCTTAGTTGTGCATGACCTCACAAGCCTCTTGAACGATCGATTGTGCAATCTTATCGCGTAGTGGTGAAAGTCTGACATTTAACATTTTTGTTAACCACTAGACTGTCAAACGTTCATCGCATTAATCATTTCCATTTTTATTTATACTATTCCAGACAAGACATTTACTCACTTCTTCAAGTTTAATACAGGAATCTTATTTTTCCTGAAAATTGGACCAAATTGTTTGAACTTTAAAATGTGAAATGGGCTATTCCAAAAAAAAACCGTACAGGGGGATGGACGAACCTTTTTAAGGTAAATTTTTTTTCTCTGAAAATGTGTCTATACCCCCTGGAAAAATGTTAAATTCTGAAAAAGCCCCTGGAAATCTTTTTTTATGGTTCAATGGTAGGGTGGACGAAGTATAATTTAGGGTCAACCTCCTGGAAAATTTGATAAATTTCTTTAACCCCCTGGAAATTTTCCAAGTATCTGCCATCACCCCCTGGAAATTTCAATTAAAACACCCCCTGGAAAAGTTCGTCCACCCCTATGTATGGACTTAAAATGGAATAGCCCAATGTTTTTTCTATGACAGTTTCAGGTCTTTTCACTAGGGTGAAACGGTCTGCAAGCTTTCTCATTTGTCAATTGTTGGAACCCTAAAACTTTATTTTTCTGCATTTTTTCCTAGAGAATTGGCACCCTCTCTGGGAAATTTGTACTCCCTGCTGGGAGTGACTAATATTTCAAATGAAAAATGTACATCCCGAACAAAGAAGACTCTCCACTGCACTTTTCAATAAATTCGAATGTTTTTGGACCTACCTGGAGGTCCTATAAATTAGCCTCTGTCCATTAGTTCGTTTGACATTAGCTTTTCTTGAGATTGGTTCATTAGAAAAGTCACCTTTTTGTGATTGAGACAGGGGTGTTTTTTCAAGATATTGATTTGAGACAGAGGTGATCTTTTCAAGATATTGATTTGGGACAGGGGTGTTTTCAGTGGTGTGTTAGTTTGTGTAATGACTGTAATTGGTCTGTAAATTGAGCATTCGTTCGTTTATTCTTATGGCCTTAAGGGTTAAGGTTTCATTTGATTGCCAGGAAGGTCCATCAAAGTATCACTTGTTAGACTTAAAAAAAATTAAACTCAAATGTTTTGACAATGTGTTTTTGACCTCGTGGGTGTGACACTTCATTTTACCATCATGGAAAGCAGACAGCTGTTTATTTTAGCAGTGTCTATTTACTGTGTATTTATAACCCCAGGGAGTACTTTTTTCCCGAGGGGGTACTTATTTTCTAGGATAAATGTAATCCCGGGAGTACTTTTTTCCTGTGACATCTGTACTGAATTTAAAGGTTAACAAATATTTTTTTCAGTGTTTGTGCCCACCTGGATACACCGGCAAGAATTGTGAGACCGACATTGACGAATGTTCTTTAGAAGAAAATATTTGCCAGAATGGTACTTGCACGGATGGAATTAACTCTTATCAATGCAAATGTAACCCTGGGTTCAATGGAACAAATTGCGAACACAACATAGATGAATGTGAAAACAAACCGTGCCAAAATAACGGGAAATGTATAGATGGAATTGATGACTTTTCATGCGAATGTACTGAGGGTTGGGAAGGCAAAACATGCCAAGAAGATGTTGATTATTGCAAAGAAAATACACAATGTCAACATGGATCGTGTGTCGACGGAATTGCTAACTTCACTTGCAAATGTCATCAAGGGTACAGTGGAATGTTTTGTCAAAACGATATTGATGATTGCGCATCAAGTCCCTGCAAAAATAAAGGTTTGCTTGTTGCGTTTAGACGCAATTTATAATCGAAAGTGGGGGTTCTTAATGTCTGGATGCTTTCTATCGTCTACTTTTGGCAAAAATCAGCCAAAAATTGACATGACATGTTATCTGAAAGCCTCCGTTGGAAGATCTCGTTTTGAAACTGAATCATCTCCAGCCAAATTTTCTTTTGAATAAAAGGAAAAAAATGACGGTTTCAGGTCTTTCATGCCCTGCAAATAACTTTCTCATTTTGTCTATTTCAAAACATTAGAAAAATCTTTATTGCGGGAGTATTGAAAGAGTTAATAGATTGAGTCATCGTTATATCGTTTACATCCTCCCAAATATGGTGTGAATTTCATTTTACGAACTAACCGTATTGTAAACATAGAAGCATTGCATTTTGATTTGTTCTAAAAGAAGGAACCTTTTTAATAGGCAAATGCAAGGACCATGTGAATGTCTTTTCATGTGTTTGTGCTGTTGGGTTTGAAGGAGTTCAATGTGAGAGAAATATTGATGATTGTGCTTCGAATCCATGTGCAAGAGGAAATTGTTCAGATCTCATCAATGACTACTTGGTATGTTGTGCGCTTTCCTTTGATTATGATTTTTCAAATAGGTCTATGCTTATTTTGTGCAGTTATGATATCTAAAAAGAGCATCAAAAATGCAATAATTTTTTTCAATGGGCATATCATCACATGAGTTTTTAGTATGAACTAGACCTGGTACCACTATAAAGTGTCCGTTTTTGTTCGCCATTTCAAGTTTCAATATTTTTCATACTAAATAAAACCAAGACATGCAAGAGGCTCCCGCCACCCAGCAGGCACGGAACGTTATTTGGACGTTAAAACACTACCGGTGGGGGGGGGGGCACTCTAGGTAAGTGTAACCTACCGGACGTGCAGTCCTTAAGGGTAGGTTTTCCGACTTTGAAACCCCAATTTCCGCGGTCCGAACGTACGGTAGTTTCGAGATCGTGTGCCATCAGGCCATGTATACGTGTATATCTCTTCTCCATAATAGAGACTTCAACACTGGGAGATTTTCAGTATATCACTTCTCCATAATAGAGACTTCAACACTGGGAGATTTTCAGCGAAAATTCCGTGGTTAACACGTGTTTACAAAATAGTATGAAATTTTTTTTTAAAAGACTTTACTTTTTACTATTTTTTTGATCGATAATTTTTTAGTGTTTTTGTCCACCTGGCTACAACGGAACAAACTGCGAAAATGATATAGATGATTGTTTGAAAGAAGAAAATATTTGCAACAATGGTACTTGCACCGATGGAATTGACTCTTATCAATGCAAATGTAACCCTGGGTTCAATGGAAAAAATTGTGAACACAACATAGATGAATGTGAAAACAAACTGTGTCAAAATTATGGAAAATGTATTGATGGAATTAATGACTTTTCTTGTCTGTGTGCTGAGGGTTGGAAGAACAAAACTTGCAACCAGAGTATTGATGATTGTATAAATCATAATTGCCAACATGGTTCAAAATGTATTGACGGTGTTGCAAATTATACTTGTGACTGTCAACCTGGTTTCGAGGGGATGTTTTGTGAAAACAACATCGATGATTGTGCATCAAAACCTTGTCAAAATGGAGGTATAGTATACATATGTCTTTTGAAGTTGAGTGGGATTCCTTTGTTTTTTTTGTTTTTTTTTTATTTTCAAGAATGATCTATTGGTGCGTGCTTTGATACCTCTTAAAAACTCATACCGTCTTAGAGAAAAAGCGATTAAATTTAGGTCATAAAATGATTAGATATGATTAGATCACTTTCATAGCGGTGGCCAATGTAGCATGGAGATCGAATTTCTCAGAAAATGGGCATATTGTATCCCAAAGTGTCACAAATTTGACGAAGATTAAAAAAACATTAGAACCTTGTGTTAAAAATGCTGCCAGTAAAAGTTCTGGCCGTTTGAAAGATGTTTTTGACCAAAATCAGAAGCAAACACATTATGGGCAAGAAATCCTGAAAAAGGTAACTATTGATTTAGGAATAAATTTCTGACGAGCTATTTGGTCATTGAATCATTATTTAGCATTAGAATTGTATCCCTCAGTTTTAGTAAGTTGTAAGCAGGGTCGAAGTTTGTGGTTTTTGAGGCGTTTCAGTGTAATTTTAGAGTTTTTTTTCAATATTCAGGAACAATTTTGAAAAGATTTGGCCAAAAGTTTCTTGAATTATCACAAAGAACATTGTATTGGATCGAAATTTGAGATTGAAATTACTTTTTTACGAAAAGTTATCACCGAAAAAACATTTTGTAGGTTTTTCGTGTCATCTTAAAACTTAATAAAACCTTTGCACAAAAGATCATGGCCTAGGAAGACAATCATAGACAACTAACTTTCAGTAGATAAAAATTTAACTTTTTAATCCTCCCACGTCAGTAGATAGAGGGTGCTTCTCGTTCAGAACTAGTGGAGTACTCATTTCGTGAGATTCGCATTCAGTACAATTTCTTAGCTCATGAGATATTGGGAGTTTTTCAACATCGTAATTCAACAATTTCAACATAAAAATATAAATTTTAAGGGTTTGGTTGAATTAGATCCCGACCTTTTCTGTCTTTTCTGTATCTCTATCACCTTTAGGATTTTGAACTTTTTCTCATGTGTGATTTGAAGATAAACAAAAAGTGCCTAAAAATATTGTTTTTTTTTCCAAAACAAATTTTCAGGTTATTGTATCGATGAAATTGACGATTTTACTTGCAATTGTTCAATTGGATATGAGGGGAAAAATTGTACCATAAATCACAATGATTGTGATCCCAACCCTTGTCGCCGTGGTAATTGCACAGATGGAATCGCTGAATATAATGTAAGCATTTTTAGAGGTTGTGAACTCAAGTTTTCCGTAGTAAAATCTCTTAAACGAGTTTGTAGAACGAATCATCGAGACAAAATATGTCTCGCGGTTTTTAGAGAAAAATCCATTTAATCTATCGGAAATATTAATTTTCTGTGTCAGGTTCATAAAATGTTGCGAATATCTGAAAAGTTTTTTCGGCTTTTTATTTTAGTGTACGTGCCCTCCTGGTTACAATGGAACAAACTGCGAAAATGATATTGACGAATGTTTGTTGGAGGAAAACATTTGCCACAATGGTAGTTGTACAGATCAAATCAACTTTTATCAATGCAAATGTAACCTTGGGTTCAATGGAACAAATTGCGAACACAACATAGATGAATGTGAAAACAAACCGTGCCAAAATAACGGAAAATGTATTGATGGAATCAATGACTTTTCTTGTGAATGCCCACCAGGTTGGGAAGGGAAAATATGCCACGAAAATATACAGGAATGTGAAAAGAATGATTGCCAACATAGTTCGAAATGTATTGATGGTGTTGCAAATTATACTTGTAAATGTCGAGCAGGTTACACTGGTATTCTTTGCGAAATTGACGTTGACGATTGCGAACCACACTCTTGTGAAAATGGAGGTAATGATGTTTTCATGAATAAAATGTATTCATCGAAAATAAAATTAATTGAAATTTTTACATTTCTTTTTTCTATTTTTTGGCCTTCATTTTCATTTTTAACCCGATATTTTGATATCTCTATACGACGATAAGCCATTTTGACTTTCAGGCAGTTTTGTATAATCATATCATTGCTTGTTAGTCAACTTTGTCATTGCGATATTTCAAATAAAGCCAAGATATGCTAATATTTTATAGGCTTATTAATTTCACATTTATTTTGCCAAATTGATTTATAATTTATTCGTAATTCTTTAATTAACCTGTACCGATGTCGTTTCATTAATTTCTAGGGCAATGTATTGATGGAATTAACACTTTCACGTGTAATTGCTCCATTGGATTCTCTGGGAGAACGTGTTCAAATAATTCAAACGATTGCGAGCCGATAAATCCGTGCAAAGTTGGTAACTGCACTGATGATCTTGATGACTATAACGTAATTAATTTTTATTTTCATAAAATGGGCTTTTCCAGAAAAAATCTGTACCCTCGCTGTTGAGGATATAGGATAAATAGATGATAGTACAAAAGGGGAAGTTTTCAATATTCTAAGATACCCAGGGGTAAGAATTTGAAGGTCAAGGATATCCGGGGGGGGGGGGTTCGAAAATTTTAGCACGGATATCCAGGGGGCTGGTGCAAAGTAAAATCGACATCCTCAGCAGTGAATTTTTCTAGAAAAGCCCAATGTCCGTCTGGCGCTCTGTATAGATATCAAGATAAAATTCTTATCGGCTAAAAAATTTCCTTCATGAGATATTCCAATCTAAATGTTATGTTTGTTCATATGGTTTTTCAGCTCTATCTAAAATCGATTTGCCAAAATAATTAGGAGGTTTAATACTAAGGATTAAGAAGTTTAAAACTTATTCTTGTAAGGACCACAAAAGAGAGCTGTAGGCTCAAAAGATGCGGTCAAAAATACAAACAACAGCTTTTTCTTATTACAGTACCCACATACTTAATTAAAAAGGTTAAAGGAATGGGCTATTCCAAAAAAAACCGTACATGGGGGTGGACGAACCTTTTTAAGGTAAATTATTTTTCTCTAAAAATGTGTCTATACCCCCTGGAAAAATGGTAAATTCTGAAAAAGCCCCTGGACATTTTTTTTTATGGTTCAATGGTAGGGTGGAAGAAGTATAATTTAGGGTCAACCTCCTGGAAAATTTGATAAATTTCTTTAACCCCCTGGAAATTTTCCAAATATCTGCCATCACCCCCTGGAAATTTCAATTAAAATACCCCCTGGAAAGGTTCGTCCACCCCTATGTATGGACTTAAAATGGAATAGCCCATTACAGGAGCCAGTGCTGAACCACTTTATTTTCTGAAAATATCAGAGAAAGGAGTTTCAAATGATGCAGCTATTTCCGACAACTGGGGGCACGTGATTCCTCCAGGGCAAAAATATTTCAAGGGACTATCTTAAGACTGTACGCTCTAGAAACATTTCATTTAAGAAATTTGAAATTCTGCCACTAGAAGTGTATATAACACCCGACGAAGTTTTCGACACATATGTCGAAATTGATGATGATTTGTCATTGAATGTAAACATTTATAAAGAGTTTATCAGAAAAGCACCAATTTAATTGCTTTATTGGTCAGCCAAAGCTGAACATTCAAATAGGTAAAATTTCGTTCTTCTTCGAGCATAAGACGTTTTTGCATGTAGGTGTTTTTTGTATTTTCTGGTTATTAACCCTTAGAGCACGTTCTGGAAAGATAGTTTTACCACACCCAAGTCATTTGGCTATAGCTCAAAACCACTTCATTTTAAGGCATACAAATGCTTTTAGAAAGAGTATGAAAATAAATGGTACCAAAACCTTTGTCTATCTCCCATGCTTCAAGCTTTAACGGCCATTTGAAGTTTGAATTTTATGTAAAATAATTAGGAAAATTTTTCACTTTTTTCAAAAATACAGATTTTTCTGTCTGTGACGTCATTAAAATGGCGGACTTTTTAAGGTTTTTCCTTAATTTTTCGAGCTTTATGCATTTTGTACCATCTGACAGGGCAGAGCCTTCACTCGTGCATAGATACGCTTCGTTTAAGCCCAAAAATAGCGATGGTTATATGGAAAAAGTTCATGCTGTTTTAAAAAAATGTAAAAAACCTTCCTTACGGTCGTTGAGTAAAATCCATGATTATATAAATTGTATCCACCGGACATTAGATATTTGGTATTTAGTGCACCCATTTTATCATCTGGTGAAAAGTAACAAGAAGCAGGCGTGAAGGCCCAGCGAGAAAGAAAAGGATCAATAAACAGTAGAAATATAGAAAATTCATAAACTGTCGTTCCTAATCGTATAGAGAAAAGTCCGACAAAATTGATTGATAAGATATTGATTGGAATCGATAATTGATAATCAATTAGCTTCGAAAAGATTGTGAGTATTGATTGCGTTGATGTATCGATTACATTAAAAGGATTAAATTTCGGGAGATTAATTTCTTTGCCCTTTTCGCGAAAATTTGCGCGTGGGATCGAATTTTTGAAAATACCATTTTAGCAAAAAAAGTTGTCAAAACCATGTAATTTTGGTAAAATACGTCTAATTTTTGGGTCATTCGCGAAATTAAATCCACGCGAAATTTCTCAAACTGCAAACTGCTCAGTCGCGAAATTAAATCCAAAATATTTCGCGACTTTTTTGGCCCGCGAAATTTAATCTCGCGAAATTTAATCCTACTATAGTAATTATTATGCCAAAAAATTAATTGAATTAACTGTTCTGTCTGGTTTCTCCACTGCGCATCACAATTTGTAGTCTTGCTTGCTTGAAACTTGAAAAAGATCTTGAAAATTCAAACAGAGCCAACCAACCAAATATTAAAACAAACCAAAAACCTAATGTTTATTACATGCATACGTTTCTTGCTGCATACATCAGCTACATTAAAACATAACTATAGTGACAAAGCTTCTAGAACTCTAGAATAAAAAAATAAAAAAAACATTCAAGCAAAGTGAAAAGACAGTCCACTTAATCCGCCATTTTGAACTATGAACGCAATAAGAGCGCGTTATCTGCAACAACAATAGCGAGGTTACGCAAGGAGCTATTTATGACCTTAGACGCGTATGATCTAGCCTGTACATAGATTTTTGCTTACAGGTTTTGCTTAGAAAAATTATGTACAGGCTGGATCATACGCGTATAAGGTCATAAATAGCTCCTTGCGTAACCTCGCTAATAAAACAAGAGGGCGAGCTTTCTAAGCATATAAGGGGCACCCGTTCTCGTAAAAACGGATAGAACCACCACGCGGATGTATGGGTGTAGTGATGAGATACGGGCGTATTGGGTGTAAATCAGATACGGGTGGATTTTTTCGATCAGGAGAAACAAAACAAAAGCCGTTTTAACAAATATTTCCCTAAGTCGAAAATATTTAATAATAACAATAATAAAAAAAATCTCTTTTATCAACGTAAAAGCGCAGTATTTACAAATAAACAATACTAGCGGTAACTTTTGTTAAAATTCCACCGCAACAAAACAATTAGATAAATTAGATTTTTGTACCTTAAGTGGACTTACTATCGCGTAGATAAATAAGATTTTAATGGTATGATAAGGACAGAAAGAAATATGTACCATAATTGATAATTCTGATCTGATGATTGAATTTGACGAAAATGGAAAATTCTAAGTTGCACACATACCCTTTCTTTATTCTGGTTTTATCGTAAATTCGAAAAATAGAAAGTGAGATGCTTGCAGCCTAAAAGAATCCGGGCTTATGACGAATTTGATCCGGTCCACAAATTACGACACCGGGTAAGCTTTTTCAGCTAACTCATGCGAAATTACCTATGCCATCCTCGCTTGTTTTAGGTTCGCTGCGGCGGCAAAAAAAGGATAAAAAAGGGTAGAGGTTTAATGAAAATACACTGCGTATTGTAGACTGAAAAAAATAAGAGAGACGCAGGGTAAAAACTACAAACTCAGGACATTTTCTTCCAGCTCATCCCTGAAGGATATCCTGTTTTCATAAAGACATCAATTGTCAATAAAATGAACACACTCTTCGACCTCTGTCGAGTTCTCAGTAACGTCACTTAATTTTAATATGGGTAGTTTTTGTTCAACAGCAAATGGTGAATGTTTAAACTTCGTTGTTTTATAATATCATTCACCGAACGGGCAAAGCTGGAATCTACGTTGTTTTCCGTTGAAAGTAAATCAAAGATATAAGTCGAAATAGATTTGTTTCGTGAAGATTGTTTGAGAAATTTGAGCTTCTCATGGTTGATAAGACTGCTGACATCAGGAAGGTATATCTTGTTGATGAGATTTCTGGATTTATTTTGATACCCCAAATAGCGACTTCAGGTATATCTGGGTCTGTGTGTTGAGGTGGTCAGCCTCTGATTTTATTAATTTCACAAGTTCTAGACCATACAAAAGTTTTGGCACAATAACTTGTTGAAGAGGGTAACGATCTGATTGGGGTAACATTTTCTAATACCAGCTGTAATCAGAATGGGGGCGTACGAGGTTTTGAAAACTCAGACTTGATGAAGGAAGATCTTCGGCAAGCAGACTAAAACCTTGTTTATGAACAAAATGACCCAAATAGAGCCTGGGAAATTTTCAAAGTCATCACTTCAAACATTTTGTTGTTTAGCCGTTTCAGCACCTTAGAATCGCAAAAGATTTCATGCATCTGCCTGCAAAACTTCATTATTGTAGCACTAATGCACCAAGAGTTATTAACTATTTCAAGATCTAGTCTGAAAAATACTGATCTGTGTTTTGTACAATGTTCTAACCTTAATTTACCGGATACAAAAATGACTTCGGACGTATGGTGACTCCTTGGGACTGAGATAAATCTTGATTGAAACCAAAGTCACTTTTCATAGAAAGAGGATAGTCTAATTACTTCTCTGTTACTTAAAATAATTTGATTTTTTTGCATAATTTTTAGGGCTCCAATACGCCGTCAAATGTCCGAAGTTTTTTTGAGTCGCCCGGTATACTTTTAAACTTTTAATTGAGCCCAAATTGTTTTTAAATTTCATCGCTGTCTCAATGAGGATGAAGACAAAACTTTCAAAATCACATAGGTTGGGGAAATGGGAATGTTTTTCTAGTCAAAGAAATCTATTGTTCTTGCATCATATTTTCAGTAGAGTGCGGCTTTATATTCCTTTTATTAACCACTGGAGTGAGAGAGACATCCAATTTTCCACTGAGGGAGACTTTTTTATACTGGGGCAAAAAACTGGGCCATTTTGAGTAATTTTCACTGGGGAGGGGGGGGGGTCAGTGGGACAGATCACAGTGGGTTCAAAGACGGCTAGAGACAAAACACTGAATGACGGAATGCTGGAACCGGAATAGCTGTTCCGCCGGAACACTGAGGGAATAGCTATTCTGCGGAATAGCACCAGATTTGAAATTCGTAATAGCTATTCCGCGGAATAAAGGCAAATTTGAAATTCGAACGACTTCGGGGACTCTCTAACATAAGCAAGAATTTTTGTTTGTTTCAAAGACCTGTTTTTCAACCTTTTTCTGTGCTACTTCCAGGTGCATTATGATCAAAACTCCAAAAGTTTTGAATATAAGTTTAAGATGCACTGATATTTTGATACTTTTTTGTTCTGTAGAGTAGATTTTTTCCATAAGGGTGTATAATTCTGTGTCAGTTTCACCCTTCTGTTCTTTAGTGAAGAATGATGATGTGCAAAGAAATATAAATAGTAAATGCATCAAACCACTAATACTGGAAATGAACACAGGATATAGTAATACAGTTCATGTGTGAATGTGAAGAGGATTGGAACATTTCTCATGAAGATATAAACAAAAGCGATGATGTTTTGGATTATATCGTGTTTCGATCTTTTGACACA
>JAUJPO010062513.1:0-12977 GCA_032270745.1 Tiaropsis multicirrata | reverse complement strand
TAGTCGGACATAATTTTAGTCACTTTCGAAAAATTTAGTCACTTTTGTCCGACTAAGTTTTGTCCGATAAGGTATTTTGATAGTGATAGAACGGGAAGGGTGAATTGAGTTTTTTTTATGCGAAATTTATCTGAATTCCTCGGTGATCGTAAGGCCTTTAATTGTCAAAGTTGTAAGTGTAATACAGGGCACGATTTTATGGTAACAGTCGTACTTGAAATGAATCGGGTTCTACTCTCTCCTATTGTTGCCTTAAATAAAGATGTTGGTAAAACTAAAAACAAGATGGCGTCCGATCTCAACCAGGTTCTCTAGAAAGTATATCTAATACGATTACAGTGGGCGTGCGCCCTAAACCTAATATAAGCGGGCGGAGACCCAAAATAATAGTTCTTTGCAATATAATTTGTATCTATTGTGTTCTTTAGGTGGAAAATATGTTCCCAGAGCTGTATTGGTTGATTTGGAACCTGGTACTATGGATTCAGTTCGTTCTGGTCCATTTGGACAAATCTTTAGACCAGACAACTTTGTTTTCGGACAATCTGGAGCTGGGAATAACTGGGCTAAAGGACATTACACTGAAGGAGCTGAGCTGGTTGATTCTGTTTTGGACGTTGTGCGAAAAGAAGCAGAAAGCTGTGATTGCTTACAAGGATTTCAATTAACACATTCCCTTGGTGGAGGTTTGTATATTGTGCATTGTTTTCTTTAATGCATATAGTACCCTGAATCGAACAAATCTCGTTTCTCAGTAGAAACAGAACGTTGTTTTGACGTCCAAAAAACGTTGTTTCAACGTCAGAACGCTATTTCAACGTTGGAACAATGCTAAAATAACACGAGTGTCTGTTGTGTTACTTCAAATAATTCTGCCCCCCCCCCCCTCAATGAATTTCAACAGTTTAAATAATTGGAAATCATTTCTTTTTTCACACATTTGGTTCGGAAGAAATAAGATTTGGAAGTACACAAACAACAAATCTACGGACCAAAATTTTATTTATCTGATCTTTCGAACATTTCTTTAGTTCATCACCAGGAAGCCTTTCGTCCTTTTTTTACGCGGGTACCCAGCGCAGACAAAATACGTTTTTTCAACGTTGTCTACGTCTGTTCAACGTTTAAACATTGCAATGCCGTCAAAACAACGTTGAAAAGTCTTGTGTCTTGTGTTGGGTACAAGATGACATTACAATTACTAGTACATTAATAAATGGATTAAAATTCGTATGTTTTCTAGGTACTGGATCTGGTATGGGAACACTTCTCATCTCCAAAATCCGCGAAGAATACCCTGACAGAATCATGAACACATTCAGTGTTGTCCCATCACCAAAGGTTTCCGATACTGTGGTTGAACCATACAACGCCACATTGTCCGTTCATCAACTGGTTGAAAACACGGACGAAACATTCTGTATTGACAATGAGGCTTTGTATGATATTTGCTTCCGAACCTTAAAATTGACCACACCCACGTATGGTGATTTGAATCATTTGGTGTCGGCAACTATGAGCGGCGTCACTACATGCCTTAGATTTCCTGGCCAGGTAACATTTTATTTCGTCTAATGTTCATTCGAAATCTAGCCTGCATCAAATCTGCACACTGGGTCTTGTTTTTACCCAAATAGCACGAAGAAATTTTTGGGATGTCGATATATCTTTGAAGAATATCGTAACTATATTATTTCTGAACGCTCAATATAATCTACAAAATTATTACGAAATCGAAGCTCCGCTTCCATTAGAAAAGTGGAATTTTTAATCATTTCGGCGAACTTTATTATCAAAGGTAAGCCCAGTAGACGGCATACCTTTTCAACAATCTTTTAACAACGTTCTGACATTGTTTCGAGGTTAAAACGACGTGCCGTGCCTACTGGAACTGTTGATTTTGGTTTATATTATCAATGCTCTTCATTAATTGTGTAATTTGTACCACTTTCATCTTCCAGTTGAACGCTGACCTTCGTAAACTTGCTGTCAACATGGTACCCTTCCCCCGTCTTCATTTCTTCATGCCAGGATTCGCTCCTTTAACATCGCGTGGTTCCCAACAATACCGTGCCTTAACTGTTCCTGAGCTGACTCAGCAAATGTTCGATGCAAAGAACATGATGGCTGCCTGTGACCCAAGGTATACCTCGAATTAGGTTTCTTCTTATGCTTCAACTCGAATGTTCGATTAACTAGATCAATCGCAGGATTGGGACGTTGTTTCAACGTCCAAACAGCGTAATTCTAACGTCAGAACACATTATTTGAGCGCTGAAACAATGTTGAAATGACGTTGTGTGTCTTTTGGGTTTTAGTGATGTAAGGTGAGAAACTAGCCGTAGAAAAAAGATCGACTTTTGGTGATTGGAAGAACTAAATATTTCTACAATAGAAATTATTCCAGTTTGTAGATTGTATAGTTCAAAAAGCTTCGCAATCCAATATATTGTTTTTATGAATTTTCAATTCTCTTGTTTTTATTTTAGAAATTATCCTATTATTTATGTTTATATAAAACCGTACACTTATTTATCTGCTTCCATTTTAGACATGGTCGTTACTTAACAGTAGCTGCAATGTTCCGTGGTCGAATGTCAATGAAAGAAGTGGACGAACAAATGTTGAATGTTCAAAACAAAAACAGTTCCTATTTCGTCGAATGGATTCCAAACAACGTCAAAACGGCCGTCTGTGATATCCCACCGCGTGGGCTCAAAATGGCGGCTACTTTCATTGGAAATAGTACAGCTATTCAAGAGCTCTTCAAGAGAATAAGCGAACAGTTTACAGCTATGTTCAGACGAAAAGCTTTCTTGCATTGGTATACAGGAGAAGGTATATTTACGCAGAAGTTTTTTTCACCCACTTGTTATACACCCATGTGTCTATGACCCACTGAGATCCACCTCACTGGTCACTCCAGTGGAACAATTGTTTTAAAAAGGTTTGTTTCTTCGCCTGACCAGTGGAGAAAAAGGTGACCCAGTAGAAAATTGGATATTCTCTTTCACTCCAATGATAAAACAAAGAATTACAAAGAGCTACTCCACCGAAAATATGATGATTTTTATGACCCCACCAGTAAAACATTACCATCTCACCCAAGCAACCCAGCAGGTTTGAAAGATTTGACCTTCACCTCATTGAGCTATTGGTACCCAGTGGGGCACAGACAGTTACATACCCCAGATGAGCTGGAGTCTTGAGGTCGCTTTAAGATTTCTTTTATTACCATTAATGTTGCGTTCTTTAGAAAATTAATGACCTTTTTTGTCGATGCGTTCTCAAAACATATTTAACAAAACAATGAACTTGCAAAAAACTCCAGATTTTGACCCGTTTTACTTGTTCTCCTTGCAACTGAGCATTTTCTATTTCGATGTTCTCAAGGATTTTTGGAAAAATTCCCCCCACTCCCAAATAAGCTTTATAATAGTTTTTACCACTAAAACCAGAGTCGTCAATTTAAATTGGTAACTTGGCAAGTTTTTTTCCTGTCATCCTGGTTTCTACTTCATTAACTGTTATTTAACCGTTTTTTCTCATCAGGTATGGATGAGATGGAGTTCACTGAAGCTGAATCCAATATGAATGATTTGGTATCTGAATATCAACAATACCAAGATGCAACAGCAGATGATGAAGGAGAATTTGAAGAAGAAGAGGAAGAAGAAGCCGAATAATCTTCTGTTTATTATTTTTTTCGTTTCAATTCGATTTTATTTTTTGTTAGTTTTTTTTAGGAATATTTATTTTAACGTATTAAGCTCTTATGACTATGTATTTTATTTTTATACTTTATAATTTCCAAGAAATACCGGATATTCTATGAACTTATTACTTTCCGCTTTTTTAGGTTTGGGTTACCATATGTATAAGAGCGTTGCCCTAAATTTTGAAAGATACCTCCATCAAAATCGTAATCAAAATTAATTTTTTCTATATTTCTGTTCCGTTATGATTGAAATTTGGGTTTAACTCAAATGCGTCAAATTTTTCAAACAAATAATCTTTTTGATGAAAATTTTGATGCATTTGCTCCGGCCTTAACGCTCTGATGTTTAAGTTGACCTGAAAGTTGAGTGAAATTCATGTCTGAAATTGATCATAAATGTTTTGTTTTTAAAGAAGTTACTTTTTGAATCTCAGCAGACAATCAACGTTATTCAAACGTCGTATTAACGTCCAAATAACGTTCTGACGTTGAAACAACGCTATTCGGATGTTAAAACAGCATCCGTGCCTGCTGGGACATATTTTTGGGATGAATGAAAAGGATTGAGGCTGAAATGAACCTACCTGAACAAGGCAAGAAATAAACCTTTTTTCAAAGTATGCCCTTGGAACGGACAATTACGGACAATTATTCATAGTTTCATAGAATCGTTTAAAAGAAGCCTGATCCATATAAAAGATTATATAATTTATCTTCCGATGACGTCGTTCTTTAGTATAAAAGTCTTTTAAAATCGCTTGAATAGACTTTTTCATAAATTGTGTCACGAGCAACGACTGCCTCGTTTTCATACAATTACCAAGGTGATTATGTCTCACGAGACTCAAAATGACACTCCAAAATGGAAAAAAAAAATTGTTTTGTTAGATGGAATTTAGTAAAACGAATCTTTGTTTAAAATTTATTATCAAAAGATATTTCAAGTTTAAAGTTTTGCTGACGTCAGCAGATTTTGCCATAATCAACTAATTTAAAAAACTTCAATATATTGGCCTTTTTAATCAGTTATTCTTTTTTGCATATTCCACCGGCTAGTGATGTGCAAGAGTTATGGTAATTTTTACCAGTTTTTTGGACATGTCATAACATACCCGAGATCTATCAATGGATTCAAGTTTTGATAAGCTTCCTTGGGATTCGGTTACCATAGTGCTCAATCAAAACAAGGCAGTCGTTGCTCGTGACGTAATTTATGAAAAAGTCAATTGAATTGAGACAAATCTTTGACTCGATGCTTCTCCAAATCTCTTTAAAAGACTTTACTATGGAAAACTGGAGTGGCATGTCCACAATTGGTATGTCCACAACCTCGGATGAGATATTACTAAAAAAAGGGTCTTGGCACTCACCAAGATCGAAATAATTCGAATTGTTTATGTCATCAGTACACACACACCCCTTTAAAACACGTTTAAAAACGTTCTCCGAATATTTAAAATCAAAAAAATTATCTTTCAAATTCCAAAAACAGTAAAAATTCAGTATATACACATTACAAAAGAAAAATACGAAAGAAGAAAATGGAAAAATCATCAGAAGAAAATGAAAATTGGTCTACAAAAAATTCCCTAAAAGTTTCAATTTCGAAAATGTGGAACGAATTTCATTTTTTTATACACCTGATTAAAAAATAAATTCATAAAGTTATATTATTACATTTCAGTATTTTGGTGGTCTTCTTTATCATTGTTATTATTTTGATCATTTTTTTCATCTTCAGTAATAGAAAGAGGATTAGTTTGACCAATCTCATCAAATGCTGTATTTACCTCATCCTCTCCTCCCTGTTGTTTATGATCATTCGGATCTTTGTATACCCAAATTGCAAGCAAGAATAACACCAAATTGATTACTATAAATGAAAAAACAAACAAATCAGTACGCAATTTTTCTACCAGAAATATTCTAAAAAGCCGAGAGTTTACCACTATTTTAATTGTTAACAATTCAAAACACTAGTGGCAACACCCGGCGGTTTGTTTTAGGATCAACGTTTGAACATGAAGTAGACTTATTTAAGATAGCACAGTATCACAGTATATACAACTACCCTCTTCTGAAAGTAGTCTGTTGACATATGGTAGCAATAGCTAGCCTTTAGTCATGTAAATCAAGTCTGAAGCATCATCAAGTTTAGGAAATTTTCTAACGGCTAGCTAGCCCAAAGATCCTCATTGTGATCATTTTTACACTTCCTGTTTTACTAACCCTGTCGGCGTGCTTTCCCGAAAAATTCAGTGTTCACACAGCCTTGGTTGTACTAATGTTCGACCACCAATAGTTCTTACAACTTTACAAAACAGTTCTTATCAATCATAAATTTCAAATTTTAGGTTTTATAGCTCAAAATTTAACAAATCACAACAAAATTCACATATTCAACCAATTTACTAATATCGGGAAATCTTTAATGCAAATCGGGGAAATTCTATAGTTCAAGAGTCCACAATTCGACTTACAATTACCACTAAGTGATACATATTTGATTTGATTAGAAAGTGATTCCAATTTGTATTCAGCACAATTTGTTTTGGCGCCACAACTATCATATTTCCATACTAAACAGGCGGAATCGAAGAGTTGGCCCACCACTATAGGCCCTGGCAACATGCCAAATAACCGAACCATAAGGAACTGAAGACCCATCGCAAACGAACGTTGATTGGCTGGAACTGATCTGTTGGATGAACAAAAATCGGAAGAAATGTTTAATTTGTCTTTGAGAAGTTGAACCCTGTCAGAAAGTAATTTTTGACAATTTTTTTGGCAGATTTGCCTGAGACTAGGTGAAAAAGAGATTTCTCATACTTTTTTGGAAAATAGTGCTAAAAGTAAAAAAAACGACTCTATCAGAGCAAATATTCTAGACTTTAACGATTTTGGGACCCCTCAGAGACTTCAGAGCTTCAAAAAAGATACCCTGACCGGCGAAACATCCCCATACCCGATTTCCTGTTCATTAAGTTGAGAAATTCTTTGATTGTTGATTACATTCCTCTATACTTTCCCCAGTGGCTACCAAAAGGTCAGCAGTGTGAAAGTCAATATCCGCCCAGAGCAGGAACACAACGTTATTCTAACATTGTTTTAATGTCCGAATAACGTTCTTGGCGAGTTGGCGGGTTGGCGGGTTGGCGGCTTGGGTCAAATGATAATGTTTTATGAGCGGGGTCTTTTGCAACAGAATTATGTTTAGTTCAAATGCTCAAAAATCTTTCATAAGACGAAGTTCTAAGGGTATAATTGTTTTCTAACCTCGTTTCCAGAGGGTTCTTTGCGCGCATTTTGTATAAATAAAATTCTTGGACGCGCCATTAAAAAGTCTCTGGGAACGAGGTTGTAATGTTTTATAAGGGAAGTATTTTGCAACAGACACTTAAGTTTGCAAGATCGAAATTCTAAGGGTATATTTATCTTCTAACCTGTTCCCCAAGGGTTCTTTGCGCGCCTTTGACATTTTTGATATGGTTCGATAAAATAAAATTCTTTGACGCGGCACAATAAAAAAATTCGGATAGCGTAGAGGGAGGTCCTGGGAACGAGGTTGATTGTATTTTCTTACCTTAAGGTGATCATGTTCTTAGGTGTTATTCCAATAAATGACGTCAATATTGTTATAATGATGAAGATGAGAAAGGTGTAAATATTATCACAATTCTGATCACATTTGCCTTCACTGACACTTTGTACCATTTGAAAAGTGTTCTCTATTGGATTGTTTACGGATATATTGGAAGCTTTGACGCATGCGCACTTTGTATAATCCTAGAAAATGGAATAAAATTATTGTTGGTTGTAGATTCATGATATTCATTACGTAATCATTTCTACGGAAACGTCACAACAGGCCGGATGTTTGCCACGTAGTTTTATTATTAAAAATTCAAAACTAACACCCGGTTTTTCAGGGCGTGTTCATATAAAAGATTACGTAATAGATATATCATGAATAGGACCTTGAAAGAAAACGAAGAAATTTATGCAATAATTATACTCCAATAATTTTCAAATTAAATTGATTGCAAATCATGAACGCGGAAGTTAGCATAGCATTTTTTTTCTTAACGAAAACAGCCGAAAAATGCATAGTTTGTCCACTATTTTTACAAACAATAAATCTGAATTTGCTTTCTTCTATCTCGGCTGTTTCAGTCAGGGAAAATAAGGTAATGCTAATGCTAGCTTGAATGGAATATAGTTATCAAGGCGAAAAACACCCCTGTCTTTTTTATCCGCGGGGAAAGTAAAAATACACATATAATCCACTGGGGATACGAATTTCGATTTGAGGATGACACATTTTAGTCTTGACATAAACATTTATTGGAGATGGGTCTTTTTTCCATTGGGGTACTTTCAATCGTACTTTGCCTTTAAATGCTAATTTTTCACTGGGGATGGTATTTTCAATTTAACCAGGTCTGTGCTATGGGAAAGTAGAAACCAACTCAAAAGGTTTGCAAGAAACATTTACGAAAGCTCATATTTTACGAGGCATTACGAGGACCTTACAACCAATAATAAAAAGGACCATCATTTATCAACTTACGGTCATATTATTAGCTTTGGTGACGCAACCAGCGACACAAGGTGAAAGATATGTGATTCCATCTGCACATACTGGATTATAATGTTCTTTTAAACATCCACAATGGTTATTGCAAAAGAAATTGGTTCTGAAAATAACGTAAAAATTAAAAAAAATATGTCTTTGTTCAAACTCGTCCCATGTCCTCTCCTACATTTTTTATGAATATGATAGCATCATTTCAGAGCGTCAAAAAATGAAGAATCAGGCTCTGGGTACGAGATTGGTCTGTGTTACCTGCTTAAAATAGTGACAACGAGTAGAGATTATCTTCCTTATAAGGATACGAAAACAACTCAAAGATTCAGCAGATAGTCTTAGGTATCGAATAAACGGGAGTGGAAAATTTCCATTATTTAATAAACGTGCGGAGAACCCAACAAGTGGGTGGTGGAATTTAAACTGTTGAAAATACTGAAATAAGTTCAAAAATATAGGCCCTAAAAAAAGCTATGCGTATGCACAGCAAAATAAGGGACTTTGTTTTGGCACTTGGGAACAGTTGTCAACAATTAATAAGCAAGGGGTCGTAAGAAATTAATGAAAAAAAGGGGGAGCTCATCTATTCAACAGCTAAGAGTAGGCCGCTTTACCCGTTATCAAAAGTGATTGATTGTCTTGAACTGACCAAGTTGATTGGTTCACATCCTTTGAGTTCGTAAGAGAAAGCCATTAGCGTATTCAAAACAGCAAGTACAATTGAAATGATGGTCGCTTTTTTGATCGATTTTTTGATATCAAGAAAGCGCATAATAATTGAACCAATGATCAAACCACCTGAAACGCCATTATTGTTGTTCTCATTAATTCTTTTCAACAAAAACATTCAAAAAATATATAAAAAAACATCAGCTACCTAGCTTGTATCAATGATTTCGTATTTTATTGTAAAGGCCTCTTCAAACCGACAAACATGTTGGCCAACATTTCGACCAACACCCACTGACCAGAAAGTTGTCCAACAATGTTGGACGGTTTGCGGTGGGCGCCAAGTCAACCTTTCCAGTAGGAAACCAACAAATTGGCCAACAAATCGGTTGGAAATGTTTGCCGGTTTGCGCCCCACTTAAAAATGTTGAATTTTTTTCCAACCTTTTTTATTGCTATAGTTAGAAATACCAAGGACGACTTAAGGCTTTCGTAAACTGGCTAACATGTTGGCCAACATTGGATGAAAATATTGGCACTTGTTTGACGGTTTGCAATCAGACATTGGTTGCGAAAAGAACTACAAAATCTGGCTAGCTAAATTCGTTTTAAAATAAACTCGGTGTTATTGCAGCGTCCTTTAGTTCAACATGTTCGGAGCACGAAAACAATTAGGCTTCTTCTCATCCTCTAACGAAAAAGTTTCTCTATAGGAGATAGGTCTGCCGAATCAGACTAGAAAACAATGTCTTTGACTTTTCAACTTGCTCACAAGACTTCGCGCCCTAATATCACTCACCTAAAGCACCGATGACAAGAACAACACCAATCATTGTATTAGCTTTGGTAGGGTCAGCCCCATATTTCATTGTCAAATATTTAGAGAAGAAAGGAGATACTCCAGTAGCTATGAACATCTTGGCACTCGATGCTAGCAGCACAAGAACCAAGTATTTATTCTTCAATAACATAAGCGTTGCTTTTAAAAATCCCACGAATCCCTTTTGTCGAATTTCCTCAAGTTCTCTTGATTCTTCTTGAATTTCACCCTTCTTGATAGCTTTTTCGCGGATTTTTAAGGAGCCTGGCATTTTCTTTGGGAATAACATTAGAACGAAACCATTGAAGACAAGAATCCAGCCTAACGTTGAGAATGGGTACCACCAACGTCCAACGTATAATGGACTTAATTGATCTATACCGTCTGGAATCTGAGAAAGGGAAAAAACGTCAGTAATGATCCAGATGCGGATACAGAAGGTACTCAAACTCTTTGACGGAGAGTGTTGATTTCCAAATAAGGAATTTGAACAAAAGCATCACTCTCCGTCAAAATTCTTGAGAACCTTCTGATGAGTCGATAGATACTGCACTAATGTACTTCGTTCCCAGTTTTCTCATGAAGGTAACAGATCGAATAGGAATTGAACCCTCACGACCTCTCGCTTGCTGGACAATTGCTCTCCCAACTCAATTAGTACATGGTGTACTTATTCTAAAACTCAAAAACATTAGTGCAAATAACATTGTATTTTTGGCGAATTGTATTTTTGGCAATTGGACAAAAGTAAAATAAAAAGCCGTGACGAGAAGTTAAACACGAACCCAACAGACACAAAATTGTTTCAACGTCAAGTAACATTCTGATGTTAAAACAATGTCTTTTGGACGTTAAGGCAACGTTCGAAGTCTTACCTTCCCATCCATATTCGTATATTCACTCAAAAAACCTGCAGCTGCTGAAAATCCAACGGACGGTCCCAAGATGATCATTCCATACCAAATTCCGATATAAATCGGGGAATTTTTCGGGGAAACATTTTCATCTAGGTAAGCTGCACCAAGAGTGTTGAGAGGAGTTGCACCGATACCCATCAACATGTTGGCAATACAGAGAATTGCCAGGTATAGACCAGAAGAATCATCAGGTAGAGTGCAAGAATGTGAAGGAAGATCAACAATGGTAGATGAGTAATTTGTTTGACATATATTATGTTGATCGTAATTAAATGTTGTTGTTGTTGTGCTTAAGGGTTGGTAATCCCCTTTCATGAATTTCGGTAAGGAATAAATAAAAGATCCGATACCTGAAATGTAATTGGATACTATTAGCGAAGTTTTAAGTATCCGAGATAAATCAGAACTTCGACGAACGACAGTCTATGCTCTAAATAGCGCACATTTCTACAGGCTAATCCGTGTAAATAAATATCTTCTTTGATTTGTTCTAGAACGGAAAGTCTTGAAAATTACAAAAGGGATATTTACCACATAATTAGATTTAATAAAAGTTTTGTAGCGAAAATTGAGCTTTTTTCCGATTATAAGATGATTATAATACTAGTGAAGAGCTTACTATACCTATAAGTATACTGCCAACACCCAACCAGGTTGGTTTGTGTCCCTTCTCACCATAATAACTAACAAACATAACAAAAAGAAAGCCAGTCAAGTCATTAGAAGCCAATAAAATACCAGATTGTGTACTTGTAAAACCAAATTCTCGTTCGATATGTGGTATAGATGCATTGATGAAGCCACTGACAAGCATACCTGGAAACAAAAAACACCTCTAAGTCAGTGTCCAAACAATTAGGCCCCGGTTGACTGGTTCGGATACAGAGGTAAGCTATAGCAAATGGAGGAGAGTACGGGAGCTTGTTAGTGCCATCAGTTTAATAGTAGATAAAAACCAAGTTATCTCAAGATAAAAGAACTGAAGACCAATTTATCTCAAGATAGGTCTATCTCAATCTCTATCTCGAAAATAATAATAAGTTTAAACTAACTAACTTATCTCGATCTTTATCTCCGGATAACTTTATATCTAAGATAAATTTAGCTTTCAGAATAACTTTATCTCGAGATAATTTTATCTTATCTCAGGATAACTTTATCTCGAGATGATTTTATTTAAGGATAACCTTATCTCAGGATAACTTTCAGGATAATTTAATCTCGAGTTAATTCACTGGATCTACGTTTATCTCGAGATAGTTCACTGGATTTTGCGTTTATCTCGAGATAGTTCACCGGACTTGCGTTTATCTCGAGATAGTTCACTGGATTTGCGTTTATCTGGAGATAATTCACTGGATTGGTGTTTAACCGTCTTCACAACACACGTGAGCCTGCTCGTCTGGATGTCGGGATAGGACTAAGGTATTGGGTGTCTGGAGGATGGATAATCAAACAGAGGTAAAGCATTATTACTATTCCACCAGTATACATTATTTCCCAAAGATAATTCTTTGCTAAAAGCACTGTTAGGCAGGTAAAGGTACTATAGACAAATTATTTTCGTCTCTCTTATATACTAGCTTTTGGCTGCTAAAGTAAAGGGGAGAGGGTGGGTTTTTTTTGTAATTTAACCTTATTAAGTTAAACTTCAGCTGCTAAGACTGAATGAAGAGGGAGGGGTAAATCCTTTGCCAGCTAAAAGCTGCTAATAGGGACAAAAATAATTTGTCGACATTCACTAAAGGTAAGGCTACACCAGCAATATTCTCTGCAATTTTGCATGCAATTGTTGCATTGCAGCCGTTTGAGCCGTGAAATAGTGTAGGGTTCGTACAGAGCCTGTTTTTGACCTTTTTTCCTGTTTTTTTGTCAGTTTTCAGACAAAAATCCTGTTTTTTTCTTAAAATTATATACAAAATTGCTGACCAAAGTCCTGAAAAAGTCCAGAAAAAGTCCTGGAATTAAAAAAAAAATGAATCGACTGTAACTTTATTTCGAAATATGGCAGGTAATAGCCAATCTAAAGAGGGTAAAATCCTAAAGTTTTCTCGTCGGACCAAACAATGGAGTCTGTTAAATTGCACGCCTTCTAAAAAATTATTTTGGCGCGCCTTTTTATTTTTTTATAAATTGAAAGAAAACTAAAAGATAAGAGAGAAATATTATATTTCATTCATTTATTAAAAAAGTTTTCATAAAAAACCCAAAACACTTTCAACCAATCAGGTACGAGGGTAGTTTTTATTTGCTTCGTATCTGATT
>JAUJPO010062502.1:0-12977 GCA_032270745.1 Tiaropsis multicirrata | reverse complement strand
ACTTTTTAAATAAAACACTAGGTTTGCTAAACTTTTGGTTTGAATGGTTGGGTTGGTTGGCTAAATGGTTCACACCCTAGGTTTGCTAAACTTTTGGTTTGACTTGGTTGGGTTGGTTGGCTAAAAAACACCCCAAGTAACCCCGTTTCACGGTATCATTTTAATAGTGAACTTCAATGATAAGTCATTTCACAGTGGCGTATTTGTTTACATTCGCGACAGCCTGATTTTGAGGACAAGAAAACCACAACATTAGCTTGGGGCAAGAAGGTTTTGAGTGTTTGTAAAGTTTCTAGTGAGAGTTACGGAAAGAAATTTTTCTTTCATCATTCTAACATTTTTAGTATGTTACCTGAGAGATATATGGGATTATCATAAATAAATTTCAAATACTTTTTGAAATATTTATTTAAAACATGCTGCCTCCAGCTAAAACGTCAAGTGTTTTGCCCTCACAAAACAAACAACTTTTTTGCGCATGCGCATGCGCATACACACTCGCACTCGCAAAATCAAGTTTTGAATGATTCTTTCACTAACGATGTGAAATATTTCAGCTAACATTTTAAGGCTAAAATTAAGATTTTTTAGCTAGCGATTCTTCAGGAATCACAAATAAGATGATGAAAAACATTTTTGCTTGTAAGATGAAGTGCAAGTTAATTATGTATAGAGTATAGCTAGTTTTGTAGCAAATTTTTATTTGTTTGTGTGTTACAATATTATGTGATATGCTACTCATTTGAGAGTGTAAGTATTTTTCTAAATTCTCAACAATTGTTAATGAAAATTACTTTAACGCTTGTTCATAAGGCATTAAAAATGATACATTTTTATCTAGTTTACTAGACTGCCAAGGGCAGGCCAAATTCTAAAAAGGCAGGGCAGCGTCTGATGGAAATTTAAAAGGGCACTTTTTCGGATAGTTTGTTACAATAGACTGTTTTTGCTACATATTTTAACATGCTTGAAGATTTTGTAAGGGGCAGCATCTGATAATCGGACCCTTAAAAGGCATAAAAAATGGGGTTAATAATTTCCAGGCCGGGGTTTCTGAGGGTGACGAAGGTGAGTTATGTTCCTTGCCCCCTGGAACAACCCAGAAGTTTTTGGGGGATTCTGGGGGTTTTCCAGGGTCTTTTCCGGACAAAATTTCAGTGTCAGTAATTCATGATTTTCTTTCCTTTTTCACCCTTAGCTACTTGGGCCTGTTTTCATAAGATATTTTCAACTCAAGATATTAATTTTAGCTGGTTTATACATTTAAAATGGACATTTTCTTTCATGGTTAGACCAACATGGTGTTACTTCCTTGATTGTACATTTAAGAATGAAAAATCTAGCACATTAAAATTAAATTTGTCTCGCCTAATTTGAAAAATAAATTTGAATTTAAACAATTCTTCAGGCTCTAAGCAGCTCTAGGCAACAAGTTTACCATCCAAATGAGAGTATTTTCAATATATTTTGATGTAATTTTTCTTTTCCTTTTTAGAAACAAAGCGAATCTTAAAGAATGTAAATGGAGGCTTCAAGAAAGGTGATTTGACAGCAGTTCTTGGGCCATCAGGTACAAAGTCTTTTGTTTTTTTAGTAATGATTTGTTAGAAGAATCCAAACTTAGGCAATATTTTTCAAATTCCATTTAAAAAGCTAGATTTAACTTTTATAACATGCATTTTAAAATGCAAACAAATAATCAAGAAAAAACCTTAACGAAAATAAATACTCATTCAATTTAGAAACATTATTACTACTTCTGATTTTAATTTATCGTCTTTGTTTGTAGGTGCTGGAAAGTCTTCATTGTTGAATATATTGGCTGGCTACAAGTATGTTAACAATATTTTGCTTAATAAGCTTTCATTGCGGCATTAATTAAAAATATGATACATAATTTGTTGTTTTTAAGTCTTATAAAATCTTGTTACTCTGCTCTGATTTTTGAGAAAATAATTCAAAACTTTGTGGATACTCTCACAGTGAGATTTTTCTATTGATTATTTGGGTTTTGTTTTGAATAGTAATACTTCGGTTAAATTCAAATTTTAGTGTATCAGGCACAATCAGTGGTAAAGTATTGGTCAATGGGACTGAAAGAAATTTACGACGATTCAGGAAGATCTCTTGTTATATCATGCAAGATGACATTCTTATGCCCAACTTGACTGTATTTGAATCCATGATGGTATGGTCATTTTGAATTTGATTTTTTTGGTTTCTTTTACCTTAAAAAATTAACTTTTGGCATTTTATTAAACCAATATTCTGTTACTTTCTGAAAATAATTTCCTTTATGTTTTACTGGAAAACATTTGAATATATATAGCACAAGTTATCTTCTCATAAAGATAACATCTCTTGCCTAATTGATGTGGTGCAAATAATTTGTATACTTTTGACTCTATACCTTTCGTTTGGTAAACTCTTAACCCCGGTAAGTAGACTTACAGCAAATATTCTTACATAAGCTGCAGTATTTGTTTGATTAAATAAGTGCAAAGTATGCAGCAAATACAGAGCACTCATTAAGCCTGTCTGCAATTCTGGATCAATATTTGTATAGTATTCAGTTCAAAATAAACAGTTTCATCATATTACAACTTGAAGTTAGTTTGTTATAATGTTATACTTTTGTCATTATTTGTTTAGGTTTCAGCCAATTTACATTTGAAATCTGTCCTAACAATTGATGAAAAACACAGAGTTGTAAGTTTCAACTTTAAATTGACTTTCTCATAAATATGTAAGCTACTTACTAGTTAATTATTATGTACAGAAGTCTTTTCCAAAAATATTCCTTTTGACCTATTTGAGTCAATCAAAATTAAGTATTATCTCATCTCTTTTTTGTAAAAAGCATCCTGAATTTAAACAATCTCATAAACATTAAATTATTCCCATGTTTTTATAGTTAACCCTTTCCGTGCCAAGGGATTATTTTTTCACCCACTTTCTATTGCCAAAGTGTTGAAATAAGTACAATAGCTATTTCCAATGTCAGATATACCTGACATGTAAATTTCCAATCACATTGCCACATGTCGGATATATCAGACATGGAGTTTTGCCTTAATTAGTATGAGAGACTGGGGGCAAATTGCATTCCATTGGTCAATAAAAATTAGCTGTGTGCCTATTGTTATATCCAAAGACATTGGCAATATAGAAAACTTTTTCGAGAGTATGATATATTTTGGCAATGGAATTGACATCTTTTTTAACCCCTTCGGCAAAGAAATATTCTCATGTCAGATAAATATGACATTAGCAAATAAATTGAAAATGTCAGGTATATCCAACATTGGCACGGAAAGGGTTAATAATGTTGACTTATTGGTTTTGCAAGCTACTAAGAAATTTTTACTGTCTTGTTAATTTCAATCTCATCTTTTTCCTAGATTGAAGATATATTATCATGCCTCGGTTTGATTAATGTACGAAACACTTACATGAGCGAGATCTCTGGTGGGCAAAGAAAACGTCTTGCTATTGCTTTAGAACTGGTCAATAATCCTCCTGTCATCTTTCTTGACGAACCCACTAGGTACATTCTGATCCTTTTTGTATTTTGCATACAATTTTGATCAGCCTAACTTGTTTCTCAACCTGTGTTTAACCTGTTAAATTGTATTTTATCATAAAAAAAAGATGAAAAGATGATTTCCCTGCAGTGAGACCTATGTCATTTAAAAAATTGCTTTTAAAAAGATAATTTTGTTCAAGTAAAAAGGTTCCAGACTTAGGAACATCAAAATTTACTAATTTATCACAGAGGAGAGAAATGAATAAATTAAAAATTCCCTTGGAACCTTTTCACTAGGCAGAAGGAAAGTCTATTTCGGAGGGCTTCTTAACAACTTCCTATGAAATTTTAGACTTTATCTCTCTTTGACAGTGGTTTGGACAGTTTGTCAGCTTTTCAATGTATCAGTCTGATGAAATCATTAGCAGAAGGAGGGCGAACTGTCATTTGTACCATCCATCAGCCCAGTGCTAAGCTTTTTGAAATGTTTGATAAAGTAAGTTTGTTGCTCTTAAAGTTTATTATACACCAGCATTTTCTTGTGAGTAATATTCACTTCTTTTTGTATCACATTTGTTTTCCTAAATACTACACCCCAAATCCTTTAAAGTCTTTAACATTCAATACAAGAGTCTTAGTGATTTAAAAGTACTTTCTTTTTAACAAATTTGAGTAATTTTTTAAAACTTTTTTTAACCTCAACAGCTATACCTGCTAACATCTGGGCAATGTATATATCACGGGGAAATGAAAACTTTGGTGCCATATTTTGAAACTCAAAATCTAATTTGTCCAAAATACCACAATCCAGCTGATTTCAGTAAGTACTTTTTTGTCCTTTTAAATAAAATTACGCTTTTATTGAATTTTTTTACCATTCAATTATATCTCCCTGTGTTGTTCATTATTTTCTCGACTGGCAATCTCAGCATACATAACCATTATACCCCTTCTCCCTCTAGGCTACAATAATGTAATTTTCTATGATAAGATTTTAAAAAAGATTACCAATAAAGTGAAGAATTGGGACATTGTGACCGTGAAAATATTGATGGTTGATGGTCATATTCAAAAATTTAATGCATCACATTTCTTCTAGCTGATAACTCATGTTTTTCGTTCCAACAACATTCTAGGGAACTCACAAACTTAAGGTCAATTCTTTATTTTCTCCAGTCATCGAAGTAGCATCAGGTGAGTACGGTGACCGCACTTCTGAGCTGGTCAAAGCGTGGCGTATCCAGGAAAAACGTGATGAGTTGAAACGCATGGAGATGGGAGACTTTGGTGAAGGTGAAAATGTGGACGCGTTACTGGCTCAACAGATGATGGTCTCCATGATGCCTGGATGTGGGTTTAAATCTAGCACTGACTCTCTTTCAAGTACCACTAGCCAAACGACACAGGTACACAATGATATGTTATTTTTGTCATTTTTTTACTGTACTGGTATATTGATTTGGCTTTTGATGAAGCACTGATTTTCTTGAACCTTGAACATGACCATACTTGCACATTTACGAAAAAAAAATTAATTTGAGAAAGTAACATACGGAGATAAACATCGTCGTAGGACCAGTTTTGATTGTTCATGTGCCATTGATTCAAGTTCAACTTATCAATGATTTACTTACGAAAAGGTTGTTTTTTTTTCCTTCCAATAACGTGTATTGGTTTCCTCTTTTTTTATAGTTTGCTGTTTTAAGTAAACGAGCGATAGTGTCAATTTTTCGCGACAAAATGTTCACGCATTTACGTTTCATATCGGTCGTCGTGGTTGCAATACTGATTGGTCTGTTGTATCTCGGCGTCGGTAACGATGGTAACAAGGTGCAAAGCAACACGGGATGTTTGTTCTTCTCCATGCTGTTCTTGATGTTTATAGCGCTGATGCCGACTGTCCTCACGTGTATGTTTTATTTCTTCTTTTTCTTGATACATTGTAAACACTTTCTTTATATAAGAAACTTACTTTTTGGGGTCAAGCTCAAGGGTGGTAGTGTTGTAAGGATAAAAATACCTTTGCTAAGCTTGTAAGTGCCCAATGATGCCATTTAAGTCTCGTTTTGAAGCATTATTTTGTTAAAATAGAATTTCTTCATCAGTTTACCAAAACTACGGTTGTTAAGGAAAATTGCTTAGTTTTTGGAAATTTTCAGGGTAAATGCCTTGAAACTAAGTTGCTTATAGAAAGATGTTTAAGGAGTAATTCAATATCTAGGTACGAAGCATAGAGCTTCTGATATTGAATACTCTCAATAAGGAACCATAAACGTATTACATATTTGACAGGTGTATTATGCCTGGTACAACATGGTCAAGCATAGTACTTTAGCTACCTATTGTGTTTCCTACGGTATTTCTACATACTCATTTCTAACTCATTTACACTGTTTAATGGTTTGATCAAGTCTTTAAGAGGCCTTACTGAGCATCTGCTAAAAAAGAATTATCGTGAATTGAATTGAAAGAAGTCGAATGATAAGTTATCGGGCGTTTCATAAAAAAGAGAACAAGTTTGAAATGAAACTTTTCGGTGTTCCTTTAATACTTTTTGAATCCGTTGAGCAAATTCAATATATGATAGCTCCACAAAGTTTAAGAGATATATATCATTTCTGTTCTCTCATAATTTGATTTCAAAACTTTTTATGAAACAGCCGGTAGTTAGTTGTGCTAAAAAGAATCCCGCTGTCAAATTCATCTCGTTTTGAGTAACTTTTGTTTCCCTTTCCATTCTATTTTAGTTCCGTTAGAAAAGCTGGTCTTTATACGTGAACATTTGAACAATTGGTACAGCTTGAAATCCTATTATCTGGCAATCACCATGGCTGACCTTCCATTCCAAGTAAGATATTCTTTTTTGTAACAATCTACATCGTTACTTATTTGGACAGTTAATCGAATCAAATGTTTACGGTTAGAAAAGCTAATGGTCAACAAGTGGCTTGTAACGTCATTTTCTACAAGCCAATAATGGTCTGGCATTATTATGTGCGATCTTTTCTAAGAGTGGAGACTTTAGAGCTTGAAGCTATTCGTAGCTCATTGACACAAAATAAGCTATATTTTCAAGATCTCGTAAGGTTGGTTAGGGTTTTACATTTCTTGATGATTGACATTCGAAGCACATTGTTTGGTATTTTATTAAATTTCGTAAGAAAACATCTTACGAAATAAAATGTTTATCAAAGAGCAAGTACCGCACTTATGGTGCATTTTCAACAGTTGATTGACGTGTTTACATAAAAAGTGGGCACACTTCAGTTGAAAATTCAAATTCGGTAAATAGACCGAATGCTGCTAAAAGATCTAGTGGCAAACACCCGGATTTTTAGAATGTTTCCGTAGATGAGATAAACAATTTATGGAGAACGAAGCTTAGAGACAAAAAAAATTCTCTTTTATTCAAGCGATTTTTAGAGACTTTTATACTAAAGAACGACATGGTCTCAAATTGGAAGAGATGAATTATATATGCTTAACTCTATTTTTGTCGTTCCATTCTAGATTATACTGCCGGTTATATACTGTTCCATCGTTTACTTTATGACGTCACAACCGAACGACGGATCACGATACACACAGTACGTTGCCATAACAATATTAACATGTCTGGTGGCCCAATCTATTGGTTTATTGCTAGGCGCGGTCGCACCCAATGTCCCGGTAAGAGTTTGACATCTCTTTGTTATTTTGTGTTTTATTTGTGGTCTACGAGTGGTTTTAATATGAAACTGTCTGTCGATTGTCGGAAGTGCACCATTTATTCAAATAAACGTTAAAATTGCGGAAACTTTGATATTTGATTGCTAAAGTTTTTTTCACTTTGGCGTTGAATGATAGATATTTTTCAACTTAATCTGAGAATGTCAGTGAATAATATGTCTATCTGTCATAAACCTTTCGGGCGAGCTGGAGACTCTAAAAATGGAGCCTAAACCTATTCCTTTAGTAAACACCTGGGGTGATTTTTCCATTTTAAGCCCAATAGACCAGTACTTGCACCAAAACGACGCTAAAACTTTTAGGAAGCCTGACTGGAAAGTCTTATTGCCAAGCCCAGTCTCATTAAGGATCTCTTTAGATTTCGGATAAGGATTAGGACCTCTGACCATGAGTCATACCTTAGGGTAACTAGCGGTAATGTTAGCGGGAAGAAATGTTGGTGGATCTGGCAGTTTTGCCAAAAATCAGCCAAATTGAATTCCCGCCAAATCCACCAAATTTTTTCCTGCCAAAATTTGTTACCCTAAGGTATTTGAAAGGTCTGGGCCGCAATCCAAGTTTCAAAAATCGTTTCTTATTGTAGAGTGTATGGTACTTTAAAAGAAGAAACTATCGCGGAAAGAAACTTTCGCGTTTTTCGCGCGTTTTGGTCAAATTCGCGAAAAGTTTTTTAAAAATTCTTATTAAGCTCATTCGCGAAAGTTTATTCTCGTGAAAAAAAACTTTTTCTTCAAAATTTGCGAAAATTTATTATCGCGATACTTAGATTGGAAAATCAACATGAAAATTCGTTTTTTAACCGTCAGAATGCTATTGATCAATATCAATGGAAGCTGAAATCTAAATATTTCACATTGTGCCTACTAAAATGTAAATATTTAACTTGAACAAGGTCCCATTCGCGAAAGTTTATTCTGGCAAAATTTTCTTAAAACGTCTAATTCGCGAAAGTTTATTCCCGCGAAATGCAAAAATTTCGCGAATTTCTTGACACGCGAAAGTTTCTTCTTTTAAAGTATTCCGAATGAAACACTAAAAGCATTTTCAAATTTTTTTTTCAGACTGCTGTGTTCGTTGCACCAGTAACGGGCATCCCTGTTCTCCTATTTAGTGGGTTTTTCGTTAGTTTTGACACCATTCCCAAGTATATGCAATGGTTGACCTACATTTCATTTGCTCGCTACAGTTGGGAAGGAATGTTGGTCGCTATATATGGTAATAATCGGGGAGCACTCGATTGTGGAGACGACCCGCGACGTTGTCGGTTCCCTCAGAGCCGTGACGTCTTAGAAGCGATGGACATTGATGAGTCAGCGTTGCAAATAGAGCAAGGGAAATTTTATTTTGATTGTGTGGTGTTGGGTATGTTTTTTGTTACACTGAGACTGATCACGTATATGGTACTCAGATATAAGATTAAAACGAGCGCCGAACGATAAATATTGTCGCTAGCGTTGATAAAGATATTTTTGAGTGGATTTTGAAATGAAATTTAGTAGCGCCTCCCTGGTTGATCGGGTCAAGTTGTAGAGGGTCTGATGGTATAACCATGGAATTCTTCCTGTTCAGTATTATTTTTTTCTGCATTTTCATTTTTTAATAAGAAAAACTTAAAAAAAAACTAAAATAAAATGTTGCATAAAATCTTTTGAAAAGTTGTTGTTGTTGCGTCTCTAAAAAATAAAGAATTATTTTGTGTGTTAGATTTTGTATTTTTATGCTCATTATGTTAAACATTAAAGATGACCTTCAGCTTTTCGATTTGAAAAGTTCGGTAAAGATGCACAACAATTTACTGTTTATATATTAGAGGTTAACGACAAAGAACTTTTTTTAGTATTTTTTTCTTTCTTCGCGCTTTTTTTTTGCGTTGTGTTTTATTATGAAGGGCATTACTCTGTACAGCTCTTGGATTGGATGCTATCGAAGAAGAGGAACTCTAAAAATACGATAAATGTTTTCAGGAGTGAAACTTCAGTTCAGTGAATCTCACTTTAAGATATCCCTTTTTATTTTGTTCACGTTAACTTTAAATTGCACATAGAGATTTTATCAATATATATATATTCCAGAGATAACAACTAGGTCTCTCCACTCGTCGAGCAGATCGCACCCATCAACCATTTTGTTTTGAAAATAAGATTACGTCATGAGCATTTGCATTTTAAAACTTTGTAAATATTTTAACCGTGACATCAGATTAAACCAATAGAATTGCGCTATTTAATTTTCGACCAATAACGTAACGACGTTTAAAAAAAACTGGAGATCCGCTCAATGAGAGACCAGTCTTTAACAAAAAGATTTTATATTAAATTATGTAGAATTTATTTTATGTATAGTAAGCATTCTTTTCCATTATTTGCGTCACCTTTTAATTTTATTTCTTCCGTTAATTTTGATAGTTTAAGTGACCATGCAGCCTGGCGTTTCCGTTAAAGGCTCCATACCAATAACTTCAATAAGATTTCTTGCTTAGATCAATACACTCTTGATGGGGGTAGACGTGAAACTTCAAGGAAAACAATGAAAAAATGAAACGCTGTTGTTTGAATTTCATTTCTGAAAGGGTGGTAAATCTACTCTCTGGAAACTATGACAAATCTTATACCCTTCACGCCCCTCATTTTAGACAGTCAAAACTATTAATTTTGAGAACAAGCCAACTCCATAATTTGTTTTAAAATTTACAAACCGTGAACCCCTTGTATTTGCTATGTTATAATAAAAACCAACGATATATTTTTTTGTGTTTGAAAAAGATGTACTTTCGTTTATATCATAATTGTATAAAATTTTATTATCAATAATCCACAGAAGTAAAAATAAGAATTATCGATGTTAAATTTTGCATTTATTTTTCACAACTCTTATTTACTATTCCACTAAGCTTCCAGTCAGCCCTTTACTATCACCCTCAAAAAGATATCTGTGAAGTGTAGGTCTTAAAAAGGGTATTAAGCGATCTCAAATGAAAGTTTCAGTTCGGTAATAGCGAGTCATGAAGAAGAAATGGATTTCCATGAGTTTCAGTTACAAAGAGACTCATTCATTTTGTATTATGAGTCAATTATTCCCACGAGACTTATCCCCCTATGGATAAACTATTCCCTGGAGACTAATTCCTTAGGGACCTAATTATTTCCTAGAGACTTGTTCCCCTGGGATGAATTAATCCATATAGACTAATTCCTTAAGGACCAATTATTCCCATGAGTATTATTCCTTGGGCACCAAATATTCCCTAGAGACTTATTCCTTAGGGATCCATTATTCCCTAGAAACTTATTCCTTAGGGACCAATTATTCCCTAGAGACCTATTCCTTAGGGACCAAATATTCCCTAAAGACTTATTCCTTAGGGGCCAATTATTACCTAGAGACGACTTATTCTACCTTAATGGGATTTATTTTCGCGAATTGGAAAATTAAAGATTTCGCGAGGATTTATTTTCGCGAATTTGCCTGTTTTTAACCTAATTTCTTTCATTTTCCTAGGGGTTTTCGGCAAAAAGCATGAAATAAAGATTTCGCGAAAATGGCCAAAATTCGCGAAAATTAATCCCCTTAAGGTATTTAGGACGTTAGACGTGTGTGTGTGGCACATTTATCAACGGAGTCAAGTTTTGATGAGCTCCTTTCGCATGGGCTCATTCATCTAAAATAAAAAATATTTGACAACAATTGGTGTATTAAGAGTTAATCGACTTTAATATTGTATTCAAGTTTTCGAAAAGGAGGACTACTAGGATTGAGGGGTGACATGATATGGCAAAGCTTTTCCCTGAAGTTTGAGACTTGACACGACTTTGAAACGCGACAGTGGCCAATTACTAGTTTTGAGACACACAAAGGCTTATCGGGTGAAAGGGTTGTGCTTTATAAAAAATTAATTGTCTCGAACGTTATGCGAACTTTAATCCCAAGAATGTTTAAAAGCCTGAAGAGTAAGTGGGAGTGAAAATGACAGAAAACTTTTTTCCGTTTCAGTCAAGAATATAAATTTTCTTTTGTAATCGCTAGGGAACTCTGATATGTACAAAAAGAGGCTAAAATAATTTAATTTTCTCTACAATATTATGCTGAAGTACCCACTAACACAATTTTCTATTTATAACTTGTATGCATCTTATAAAAGATGAAATAATTTGCTAAATTTAATTTTTACTCCTAGATAATTGAGATAATTTTCACCAAAAAATAGGTAATCAAATAAGATAATTTCAATGAAGAATATTTGATGAAAAATAACGTTTCACGTTTTTATTCTTCTAACAAAGTAGGATCCTCAACTGGCTGCAAGTCATGGGCGGCCGCCTGTTCCGCCTTTACATGGTCCGCCACTTCTTCTTCATGCTTGATTGCGAAATCTTTGACAGTGTCTCGTTTGAAAACCATCGATGAAGCAAGTGAGGTTGTATAGATACTCGAACCAGTGGAACTATCCACGTTTTCCGGGTTATATATCACTGGCATTCCATCTACTGTCTCTATTGGCTCGCTTTCATCGACGTGTGTGATTTGATTCAATTGTTCGTTAGTTGTTATGAAAGGTTCTGCGTTTGTCGTAGAGTTATCCGTCACGATTATTGTACCATCTTGCATCATATTTTGTTCCATGTCCATGGAAACCTCACTCGTTTCAAGGTTTCCAGGCTGAGTGATCGCGATCATTGCTGAACGACCATCGGGATTGAGCACGCGCGCATGCGTACCCGAGTTTATACCTAACGCTTCAGCAACTTCCGGAAAATTCAGTATCTCAGAAGCAGGGATTGTTTGGCCGTTCGCTGTAACTACCTGACTGACTGCATTTGTCACCATACCAGATTGATTGAAAACTGTTCCTTTAGGGGTAGCAATGTTTGTGTGAGAGCCGAGTTCGTTTTCGTCGACCGATAATTCATCCTCGTCTTCATCATCATCGTCGTCGGCAATAATTCCGTCGTCGTCAATCGGGATCGTACCGTCGCCTTCACTACAATGCATTCGTTTGACATGTTTATTCAACGACGAGCGCTCTTTAAATGTCTTTCCGCACTGTGGACAGCCATACGGTTTTTCGTCGGAATGTGACAACTGATGTCGCTTGAAATCATAAACACGCGAGAATATTTTTCCGCATGTTTCACACTCATAAATTTGAGTTGTGTTCATCTCTTTATCGACGCGTTCCGGTTTTTTCTCACAGACCGGAAAGTGGGATTTCAGATCGGACTTCTTGGAGAAAATGGCGTCACAATATTTACATTGTGCGATCGAGGTCCGTATCGAACCAGTTCGACCGCAGACGTTATGTTGATGTTTCCGTAGATGAGACATCCTACCAAACTTCTTCGAACATCCATCACAAGTGAACGGCTTCAAGTGATCGTGGCGTGTTCGAATATGCATGGTTAATGTAGAATCGTGGCGAAATTGCGCATTACACCTATGAAATTGAAAACCAAAGAAATAGCAAATTAAATCCGGTCGGTTCCACAGTTTATTTCCATCATGTCATCGTAAATATTCTATGAAAGGTCTCGGTTCTAGGTAGATCAAATTACTGACTTATCTACTTATTAGGTGCTTACTGTATTATAAGAAAAACTTTTCTTAGGCCAACCCTTAAAAGTGCTCCGTTTCCGCGTTACCGAGTGACGAAAAACAAGCCACATGCTGAATGGACCTACCTAACAGTGAAGGTCAGATGATCAGACAGAAAAAAAACATAAAGATA
>JAUJPO010062491.1:0-12979 GCA_032270745.1 Tiaropsis multicirrata | reverse complement strand
TAGGTTCTGACGCCAAAAGACTATCTTCTCGTAAACAGTGTTCAATGTTTGAGTAAAGGATGAACCTTTATGTTTGCGCCAGTAGAATGTTTCTTGAGCTGGTTTGATTTGATTGATTGGCTGGAGTGTTGGGATTTCGATGCCGCATTCTCTATCCGGAACATTTTCGTTTAGGCATTGAAAGTGGATGTTTTGTGAAGGTTGAGTAGGTGAACTCTCTCAGAGTTTGGTTGATCAGGAGGTTCAGGGTCCGGTTTGTCGAACTCTGTAGAAGGTTGCGGATTTCGAAAGCATTTGCTTTGATGTAGGGTTTTCCCTCCTTTCGATTTCAAACCCTTTCGCAGAAGTTGCATTTCAACTTGTCCTGGCTTGCTGATGGCATTGGTACGTTAAGATTCGGCAGCAACATCGGTTTTGCGATATTTCCTGATGGACAGAACAAACAGTAGATCTGGAACAAATTTTTTTTTGTCAAAATCGCCAATATTTCCACTTCTGGGACGGTGTTTTTCTATTTCAGTTTTTTTGTATCAACAGTACGTCCGCCATCTTGAACCGTTAACATGTAAACATGTCAAAAAGAGTCGGAGGAAAACATCACAAAAAATAGCAAAAATTCATCGAAAATCAGGGAAGAATGTCACTTTCTTGTAATTGAAAGCATTAACAGAAACTCACCAGTAAATAAACACAATAAAATAACTGTTTTGTCGATCAATACGGAAGATATTGACCTTACCCTACGTACCCAAACCAGATATTATTGTATAAAATATTGTACAGACAGGAATTTTCTTTAAATGGCATGATAGAATAAATTTTCTTTAAATCATAAATACTACACGGTCATCAACTGGTCACGTTTTAAGGCGACTACTTGTTTTTTACCGATGTTTTGTTAGACTGCGATTCAGACTAATGTTAAGGGCTCTGACCATAGTGAAATTTTCGTAATTTGTGATGCATTAAATGTTAATTTGAACCTTATATAGGCCATAAAGTATATCGTGTTTTATACATTTTCTATTAGTACAATCATTTCTACATCTAAAAATATAAAAATCGCAACGAAAAAAATCGATGAAGGAGAAATTTTTGCGAAGAAGAGTATTTCTTGATTTAGATGACGTATCTACTTTGGAACTAAAAATAGATTTGCGGACAATTTTTGTAACAGCTTCTTTGTCTCAATATCTTGAAAATAGTGGTTTTTTATCAGTTTTTCACTCTTCATTTTCAGTCATAACTTTTCACGCATTGGAAGAGAAAACATTTCCGCAAAAGTCTAAATAAAACAACTGTTTGTGAGTATAACTATATGTGAGTATACAACTGTTTGTGAGTATAACTATATAACAGTTTTACCATCATTGAAAGCTCCAGTTGAGAAAACCATGAAAAGCGGGTTAGTTTATCAAATTTCGTGTTCACGCAAACAGGCAAATTTACTTACTGTACCCGTGTCAAAGAATATCGACGTATTGGTACTCCAGTGAGAAATCACTTCAAAGGATGTGGTGCAGCCCTGAAAATGGATGACGTAAAAATAATTGTTACGTCAATAAAATTCCACATATTATAATTTAATGACTCTTGAAGCATTGTATATTAACGATTTGTATTTTTATTTGCTTTATTTTCTTAATTTTTTCATTTTTTATCAGTTTTTAACAATCCTTGTTTAGTGTATGATGTATGTATGTAAATGATGAGATGTGTATATATTTTTATAGTTTTTTTTAGACCTGATGATGAAGTAAATAATAACTTCGAAATATATTGTCAAAATAACATACATTGCTGAACCTCCTATGCTGGATTATTTCTGAGTACTTGCGAAAAAATCTTTTCCACATCGAGATTAAGGATTTTTGTAAAAATTACATTTTATAATGTCTTTTTAAGGTCCATGCTTCATTGATTTCTAAATTACTCATGATAGAATTAATTAAAAAAGATTTTTCAAAAGCAGTCTGTTCCTAAAAATGTCAAGAATGTGAAAACAAAAGGGTTTATCTTCAACTTCAAAACCGATTTTTCACTATGGTCAGAGCCCTTAAGTGTTTTTTTTACCTCAGTAACCTTTTTTTGCGTTACCCGCAACGTCGTCTGCCCGGTCGGTGATGAACGAAAATGTGTACAGCAATCCGTGTTTCCACTATATTCTTATTCCTGTTATATCAAATTGATTATAATGCGGGAATGTAACGACTAATGATGATGTGTCATTGATAAATTCAATTCCTCAACTCGTTGAATTCAACCGGTTCGTTCTGCATGCTTGCATTGAGACAATAATAAAAGACGTTTAAATATAATGACTTAATTTGATCCTCTCTTGAGATCTAACCATCATGCTATAATTTGCAGTGTGCTCCATCTCACTGCTTTTTTCTGCAAAATGGAGATTTGTCTTATCTAAACTGTGCGGGAGAGCGGATCCTTGCTGACAGTTTTTGACAGAATGCTATTAGTGTTTATTACAATATATATTAGTGTATGTATAAAAAATATAAATTGCTGTCTTCCATGCAGCTTTCGAAATGTTTTAAAATCACAATTGAAATCTTTTTAAATGGTTTTGAGGGGTATGAGAAAGAGAGAGAGATACGAAAAAAATGTTACTTGATGGAAACTGTAGAAATAACAACTTTTTGTCTTAAAACAGGTTTAAAAATGAATTAATAATAACAGATCTTGCACGTGTTATTTTAACATCTGTAATTATCTGGTTATTAATGTGGTTGAAAAAAAGACAATAACAAAAAAAGAAAGTTGCTAAGTTGATTGATACTTTTAAAAGCATTATGGATATTGTCAAGAAATTTCGAGGTGGAAGCAGCAATAAGCAGGCTTCACCAGATTTAGATGCGTCAACTGTCGTTGGAAACCCTTCGGTTACTGATGAAGAAAGAGGTAATAGTATTTACGACGAGACTGATATTGAAGATGCGATTAGCGTATTAAGTGAACCGCGATCTTATAAATCGAGTCGTTCTCAGGTCTCTCGACCCGCGTCAAGTATTAACGGCTATACAGCAAATGGTTACATATCTGATGACTCGGCTGGTAAAAAAGACAGACACAACGACGAAGATCACGTCAAAAAATCAATCTTGAAACATAGTTCGTCTGTCAAACCTTCCTATAAACTCAAAAACGACATCAAGTCTGTGCTCCTAATGTCTTCTAAACAAGAAATCCAAGATGTTAACACAAGATTCAAGCGCACAAGACGCTATGATACCGCCGGTAAATACCGCATTGGACCAACTTTCATCACCAAAGCCAGATTGTCTTATTTAGACGCCAACAAACCGGCGAAGTTATCGGTGATTCCCGACCCCTCCTTTAAATCTTTGGAATTCGGTCTTTTAACTTACCTATGGACATTCACTGACCAACACGATAAAACTGAGATTGATTTGGCGTTTTTACAATCGTTAATCAATTCTGGAGTTGATATTAACGCGGCTGACGAGTACGGTCAAACGGCCCTTCATGCTATGGTAAGGGACTGGCACCCTGATGTCGTATCCTTTATTGTTCGTAATAACGCTGATGTCAACAAGGCCGATAAATGGGGCCGCACCCCTTTGCACTTGGCATCTGCAATTAATTCAGTTGAGATCGCAAAAATTCTTTGTCTGAGTGGAGGTAAGTTATTGTTTTGTTTTTGTTTTAATTCTGAACTTTCAATTTCGTATACAATATTTTTAATAACAGTCATGTCCTGAAAAGTTACAATCGGGCCATCGAATATTTGCAAAAATATTCAGTGCAGTTAGCACGTTTGACATATCTTCACATACCTTGAATTGGTTTCTTTGTGAAACACTCGACTTGCATGTGGTAACATCATAAAATATCTGTTAAATCTTCAATGAAGACTGCAAAAACTGCCTTGGGGAGCTCAAAAAATTCATTATGGTATTGCCTGCTCCCCCAAAAAATTAAGCATCTACAAACCATTGTAAACCATCACCCGCCAGAAAATAAATTCCTTCCAGTCAAACAGTCAAAAGTGATATCTTTCCTTTTTTGTTTACAAAGTTGTACTTTCGAGATTAATTTTCAATAGAAAACTAAAATTTTGGTCGCCGTAAATTTTGTAGGGTAACTACCCAACTCGCCAACTCGCGACTCGCAACTAGTTTGATTCTAATAATCAATTTTGAAATAATCGAACAAAAGAAGTGTGACGACAAACATAAAATGATTATTATTATTAAAAGAGCACATAGAAATAATATATACATCATTTTTTGTGATATTTTGGCTATTATCACAGCTTAATATTGATAGGCGTAACGGGGCCTTTAAATATTGAAAAAACTTCCCAAAAACTACACTAAAAGGCCTCAAAAACCACATACTTCGACCCCTGCTTACAATTTACTCAAACTGAAAAATACAATTCTAATGCTTCATGATTCAATGACCCAAATGCTTGTCAGAAATTCATTCCTAAATCAATAGTTGCAATTTTCCAGGATTTCTTGCTCATAACGCATTTGCCTCTGATTTTGGTCAATAATGTCATTCAAATGGCCAGAACTTTTAAGAACTGGCACCATTTTTAACCCATGGTTCTAATGTTTTTTTAAATCTCCGTCAAATTTGTGAAACTTTAGTATTCAATATGCCTATGTTCTGAGAAAGTCGATATCCAGGCTTTATTGGCCATCGGTGCTTTAATCACATCTCTTTGGGGCTATACGAATTTCTTTGGTGACTATCAATGAAAAAGAAAATGGTTTTCCATTTTTACCGTATCTATAGGGACCTAAAAACTATGGGTTTTATGACCTTAAATTCATTGCTTTTCTCTAAGACGAAAAAACTTGAATTTTCAAGGACAATTTTGTTAAATTTTTGAGTAATTTTGAATTTTATAACACTTTTTTAAATTGAAAGTCGTAAAATTTGGTATTATTTGAAATACATTTATAAGAGGCTGGTAAAAAGTAAAGATTGTAATGTTAAATCATGTCTGGTTTTTTTGAGAGCAAAAACTACAGCTTTGTAGGTGTATGAGTTTTTGAGGGGGTATCCACTGGTATTGTTTCAACTGAGATAATTCTAGATAGAAGTTAAAATAATTTTATCTAAAATTCCATTTTTCTCCAAGCAAAGTCATGTAATACGAAAGTATTAAAAACTTTTTTATTTTCAAGATAAAATCTAATGTATTTACATTTGTCTTATAGCTGATTTGAAATGAAAATATTCTTTTCGGTTTTTCTTCAGCCACGATGTTTAAAAAGTTTTAGAAGTGGTTTATTTAAAGCACATACCTTTTATGTACAAAAAATGATCATATTTTGATCACTTAAATTACCAGATTTTTCAGCCAACTAGTTTTAACGCACACCCTAAACAAAAAGATGGGTTTAATATATAGGTAAGGTTAAAACCCGTCAGCTATTTCGAGTTATTCAAGATTTTTGACATAAATTAGACCTTTTCATAAATTACGTGACAAACATCACTTGCCTCTATTTCAAGATGTTGCCACTGAGGTAATCAATTCTCATATAGATGATTTGTGACAACTTATATGAAAAGTAAAGGTATTACTTTGATTGTGGAGTTACTTGAGAAATAATCGGCACAGTACGTGTAATGTGGTTAAACGGGACAAGTGTTGCCTATTCATGATATGAGCAAGTTAGCATTACGTCATTTCTCCTATAACGGAAACAGCCTCTTTTTTTGCAAAAAAAATCCAGGAATTTGCCCTCTATTTTGGGTGTTTTCGTTGGGAAGAATAACGTAATGCTAACTCACGCATATTATGAATAATGTAATTTATGAAAATGACTAGTGTTTATTGTTTTCAGTTTTGAGGGTCCCTTTCTTAAAAAAAGCCTTTTAATTTCAGCTCGGGTGGATTTGGAGACGGAATCTGAACATCAAACTCCGATGCATTATGCTTCCAAGTATAACTCGTTAGCTACTATGAAACTATTGATCAAGTTTGATGGTAGTATCACACAGAGAGATGCAAAAAATCGTACTGTTCTCTTTTTAGCTGCCGAACAAGGTATACAATTATTCCTTACCTAAAGTCTGGTGCAAAAAAAGATTGTCAGTAGAAACCAGGACAGTATCACTTATATTCAATTTTTGTTTCTTTCGTGTTATCCTGGTTTCTACATATTAACGGTTTTGCAACAGACTTTAGAAACTGAAAGGTTTTTTTTTTTTTTAATATTTTAACGCACTTATCTGATATTCATCATTTTCTAGCTAGCATTCTTCATCCTATATTTTTTGTTCGTCGGTCCTAGATGTTATATAAAATCCCTATTGGTGAAAAATTCTTTGATACTACGACTCTGTACAATACCCGGGGGACTAGGGTTGAGGGACGGGTATGTGCAGATCAGACCTCTCCCTTAGACATGTTAGAGAGATATTGGAAGTTTGAAAAAACCGACCTTTAAGGTCCGCACATACCAAGCAACCATTTTTGCCCAAGCACCCCCTCCCTGGCAGATGGCTCGGATAGAGAGGTAGGCAATAACAATAGAGTTCACTATCTATCATATTACCTTCTATATGGAAACTAAATATTCTCATTGAATAAGAAAATTTACCTCCATTATCCGAGACACTGGTTTCATTTACAAATCCTTTCCCACCACTCTTCATATAACAGGTAGTACAGAAACGGCCCAATTTCTGTTGGATATTGGTGCACCTGCAGGAATCTACGACTCCGAAGGCAACTCGTGTATTAGTTACTTGTTGGAAAAGATGCCCCATGTCGCTTATTGCGCTCTCCATCAATTTGTGGTGACCAATATGTCCTTGAAACAGAGCCACATGTATTTGAAATATCTGGAGAACAGTGCTAAAGGGAAGACGGCAATGATACAGAAAAGCCCTCTAGAGGTATTAAAACCATTTTTCTTAGCTTTCTTTTTAAATAATGTGTGTTTAAGAAATCTATTGATATTAGCGAGGTTACGCAAGGGGCTATTTAGGACGTTAGACGCGTCCGTGGCGGCCTGTACATAATTCGTCTAAACAAAACTTGTAAACGAAAATCTATGTACAGGTTGACATACATGCGCCTGATGTCCTAAGTAGCCCTTTGCGTAACCTCGCTATTAAGTGTATTAAGAGTAAGATGAAACCCAGGGTACTTTTCCGATCTTATGATGTGTCAGCATTTATTTCAATCTGAATGAACTGATCTTTAGCAGCCACGGCCCCCTTAAATACTTAAGTACCAAAGCATTGAAAATTTTGAGATTGTTATCTGGATTTTTTTTCAAACTCTTGAAAAGTGTACCCTTATCTGGAACTTTGGGTCAATCCTACAAATCCTTGGGCTATAGTGGAAAGTTGTTGCCATGGTGGTAACAGCGCCTAATTATAACTTTGGGCTAAAAATGTACTCGGGAATACTCGGTCTACAGATTCGTATTTTAATTTCCATAAGTTTTTACATGTATCTTTTGATTCATTGTTCTTTCTTCATCAGATTGTTACAATATACGATGACACTGAGTTGGTGATGCATCCAGTCATTCAAAAAGCAATCGACATTAAATGGAAATTATTCGGCCGTATGGACACTTTCCGGAAGCTTTTCATCACTCTCATATATTTGGTTTGTTGGTTGGTGTTGGCTTACACGTTTCGTGATGATAACACATATTATAGACCATGGTCGTCACAAGGATGGAAAATAGCATTCGAAATTGTGGTGGTAGCATTTGCAACTTACTTCTTTTACAAGGTACATTTTGATACAATGTTTATTTTTCATCGTCTACCTATTTTTTTAAGCAATTTTATATTTAGGGTCTGAACTCACTTCCATTCTGAAGGATTGGTTTTTATGTCACCCGGACCGTCATCAGGGGTAATCAGCGACGCCAAAGGTGACCTCGCTACGGGGGTCAATTTGGGTGAATTTCGAACCCACAACCTTCCGATAAGGAAACCAGTGCCCTACCACTTGGGCCACCACCTCCCAATCTGGTTAGGTTACAACAGGCTATACAGCTCATTAACGTAACTGTGTTAACACAATTAAGTGTCCTGTCAGCAACCATTGACTGACTACCCAATTCCCCTCATACGGCATGGGTTGAAACGGGCGAGGGCTCGTTCACTTGCAAAGTGAACCGCTGCGAGTGGGAATCGAATCTTGGGCTCTCGTACTACAGGGATCAGCGTTGATAACCACTGTACCACCCACAATAATGTCACATGTGCTCTTTGTATTACCGTATTTATCAGTAAGCCTCCTAGTGTGTTTGATTAAGTGCATTTTTGAAATTATCTTTTTTGCTGTTAGGATTTGATGATCAAGAAAGACGCTGTTAAATATCACGCGGCCTGGGTCGAGTGGCGCCAACATCTGATTCGTTCAAATTATCGCTATTGTCATCCGTCGTGGCCGAACGACCGTGAAAACCTTGAAGCTGAGACGGAGCGTATAAGAACCGTCCCTAGTTTGGTCACTAAACAGAAAACCTGGTTTCTATATGAATGGTTCATGCTCATTGTGCTTGCTGCCATTATTGCAACTCGTATCCTGACCATGACGATTGACTCCAAACAATTGTTTATTGCCCACAAATGTATTTTTGGTGTTGGAATAATTTTCTCCTTTTTGAGAGTCCTGAAGATTTTGAATCGATTTCGCTTTTTTGCTGTGTTCCTGAAAATATCAAGTGAGTTTTCATTGAATTATATTGGTTTTCCAGATAAAATCCGTACCTCTACCCTGTTGAGGGTTTTTCTCCAGACCCCCTGGATATGCTATATCCTCTACAGTTGCAGATTCTTTCTCTGGAAAAAACATTTTTCATTACCGCGCATCTTCCGCTTCATTTCGTGCAATATCGAATACTCTTTTTTTTGCCTATCCATCTTTACCCTTTATTATTGCATTTGGTTTGGTTGCATATAAAACCTAGAGCTAGACTAAAGCAAGTCTCTTATTATAAAACATATCATAATCTGTTAACTTACAATCGGGGAAACGTACACGGTAAAAAAAGGTTGCACATGCGTGTGTGGAGAGAAGGAATAACTGAAATTCAGAAAACAGCAAATTTTTTCACTACGTTTCCAACTAGTTTAGTCTATATTATAAAACCTTGAAATATTCACTTTAGGCTTGGTATTGCTAACCACCGTCCAAGTAGCTTTACTATACATCCAACTGTTCATTCCATTTGTGGCTGTGTTCTGGTTGAACTTTGGTAACAATGAAGTAGTACAGGAGATTCAAACTTTGGATCCTGAACATACAACACATGCTGAACAATGGACTCATCTCAAAAATAACACAGATGCTCTGGTCGGCCTGAATAGTATCGTAAGTTTAAATTTTTCTTTAAGCAATTTTACGTTTAGGGTCAGAATTCCAATCCATCAGCCTCGATTCCATCAGGGCCATTACAGCTACTTGTGTAGTTTAGATTTTACTATCAAGCTGGACTAACTTATTCGTGGTCTACTAGTATGGATTATCAGGGGGTTGTGTCAAATATAGCCTTATGTATTATTTTTTTAATTAATGTAAGTAATAAATGCAATCTTCATGGATTTGTGATTTGTTTATTTAGTAATTGATGATTTTTCAATAACATCAAACCTTTTATAAGCGTATCGATCTCTTAAATTCTTTAGTTTTCAAGCCCAAATCTCAGCCTCGGTATGCTTAAGCGTTATGCTCATAAAAAAGGTCTGAGCAGGAATGAAGAGGAACTATGTGTAGACACGTGTTTTTTTACTTATAGTTTTACCACGTCTATACGTCATCCTTTGGCCAAGGAATGCTGGGATATTTCGTGGAAGTCAAGAAAACAGAAGCTCAAACATTGATCACGTTATATCACATCTTTGTTTCATTCATCATCTTCTCTGTCTTTGTGGCGCTCATCACCTCCAAATTCACAACGCATTATACGCGGATGGTTGCAGAGGCTTCCTTACTCAGAGCATCTATTGTGTTACAATTGGAAAAGAATTTGAATAAGGAAGACAAAGTGAAATTGACGAGATATTATAAGCAGTTCTGTAGCCCATTGGTAAGGTTATTAAGATTTTAACGGCTATTTACATATAGCTCATCTTCCAATTTGAGACCACTTGGTTCTTTAGTACAAAAGTGACTTAATATCATTTGAATAAAAGAGACAACTTTTTGGACCTACCTGGAGGTCCTATAAATTAACCTCTGTCCGTTCGTTCGTTCGTTCGTCCGTCCGTTCGTTAGTTATGAGCTTTTCTCGAGATTGGTTCATTCAATTTTTCTAATTTTTCAAAGGTGGTAGGTGCAAGATGGTAATGGCCAAAATGTAACGGAGTCTGATTTTTGAGAAAAAAGCGGCCGATTTTGGCCAAAAACGGTCTGAAAAAGAGGTTTTAGGGCTTTTCTCAAAATTTGTTCGTTGTTTTTTTCTGATTTTTTGCACAAAGATGGTCATCTGGACAAATACCCATCATACTCTTTGTATTGATTGTTGACTGTAATTTTAGGCGGATTTATGTAAGCCTGTCAAACTGCCTCATTTTGACTTTGTTTCTTTCTAGTGTTTTCCTTTGCTGGGCTTTACGCCCTCCGGGCTACTTGTTTTATATTTTGAAAACACCTTTTCAATCTGACAGTTGACTTTAGCTAAACAAGAGTTGCAAAACAATTTCGTTCAATGCCTCGTTTCCAAATAAGGCTTTTCTTATTAATATTGTCCTCGAGGAATACAATAAATTCATGTGTAAATGTAGAAAGATGAGAAAGATGTATCAGAAACTAACATAAAACCGAAACTGAAATAAATGTTACTTGAGTGAAAATTAGGAATTTTTTCAGTGTGTTTTGTCTTTTGTAGAACCACTCTCAACCATTCTTTCCGCCCTTCCATTCATGACCCATTGTGACATGTTGGTACTCTTTTTCAGGTTGTTCCGATGGAGGCTTACACAGAAACCATTCTCAAACGAAACGCGCTCTCTAAACTCAGGTTAGCAGAACGTCGTTTGAACGGTATCGAGAATATTGTTACGGAAGCCGAAATGAGGTTTATAGCCAATGACCAAAAGAACCAGAAGTCTGTTCTGGAAAGTATAGCTTCGGTCATTGCGTTGCTACAGCAACAAGAGAAAGACATGAATACGAAATTGGAAACAAATTTGAAAGAATTGACATCGAAACAAGAGTACATGAACAAATATTTACCGAAATGTAAGTTCCATTTAATACACCTCTGTCTCTGTGCTTTGGGTACCAAAAGCTCAATGGGCTAAAAGTCCAACATTTCAAACCCACAGGGTTGGGTGAATGTTAATGTTCTTCTAGTTGGGTCATGAAAGTATATTGCTCTTTCGTCATATTTTCAGTGGGGTGGCTCTTTGTAATTCACTGTTTTACCACTGGGGGTGAGAGAGTATCCGATTTCCTGTCATGGGGACCATATTCTTTGGACTGACCAATAGTGCGTATCTCAGTGAGTCACAGACACAGGGGCGTTTTTATGATCATCTACATTATCATTCAAAAGTACTTTCTAAACACTAATGACTTTCCAGGAAGCATTCTTTATATGGGTTAGCTTTTAGTTTCCCAAAGCAGTGAGTTTTTACTTTCCCTCTTCACATGGAGTCTGTCTTGCGTTGCTAGTTGTTGAAAGAAGAAAAATATTTCTTCAATTGTGACAAGCAGTTTAGCTTCTTTTTTTAACCGTTTTGCAGGCTGATTTTTACAAGTTTCAAGAATGTTATTATGCAAGCAACTAACAGGCAGACGCAATACGTCTTTTCAACATCTTTTCAATATAAAAACAGATTGAAATTGTCGAAACAACGTTCAAAAGACGTAATGTAGAAATATTGAAGTAAGAGATTTGTTTCGAACCCCACATTGTACACAGCGGCTCTTTACCGGTCCCTTGCGTCATCGTGAGGTATAGGGTTAAAAACGTTTCTATTTTCAGTATCCTTTGTTTTGTTTTAGTGCTCAAGTTGACGGCTGCTTAGCAACGATGGATGTCGAATACTATAAAACGATGTATATATACTTTTACGGATCAGAACATGACATTAATTTCACAACAAATGGCTTAAATTAGTGTGAAGTGGTTTGCAAAGTGACATCTTGAAATGTGAACAACACTGCTTAAATCTTTGGGGACACGACAACAAAATCAAAATCGTTGTAATCGCACGAAAATTGTTGCCGTGTCGCCTAAGCTTAAATCAGCTTAAATAGTTACTTTGTTTGTGATTTTGATGCTTAACCTAAAAGAATTATTATTAAAAGTCTTTATTTGGGAAAGACTTTACAACCATCGGAGTAAATTCGTCTTTAAATATTTGTTTTTTTTGTATCTCGGAATATTTGGAAATTCTTTTTTAATTCAAAAAAGCCATTGTGGCACTGACTGTCCTATGGATTGGATTATAAGGCAATGTATAAAAATTTATAGTAAGAAAGACAGAGCTTATAAGAAACTTGTATTTTATTTAACCTTAAAAAAATTTATAGTACGATTAAAAAGACATATTTTTTACCGGAACTGATGCTTTTGTTCCTTTCTTGTTTGTTCAAAACCATACCAGGGTGTCATTATCAAAAATGGCTATTGGGTATTTTTGTCCAAGCTCCCTTGTATATCACTGTTGGGTAGCCCTTTCTTTGTTATTGGTTCTTCCTTTCTTTGTTATTGGTTCTTCCAGCATAAGACGGCAAAAAAAAAAGTCCGATTTCCCGATATCACTTTGATTTCTCAACTTTCTTCCGATCGGATTAACTTTTAGCGTACTTTTAGCGTGTGTTGTTTTTATAGAACATAAATGTGGTGTTTCAAGATGGCGGCTCAAGCGATAAAAAAGTGTTTCCAGTGTAAATATGTTGCAAGCTTCAATTTCTGTCCTATCTTTTTTTAAATGACTTTGAAACTTGGCACATCAAACACATGATTTTCATCAAGGGGATTCTTTTTTACATTTT
>JAUJPO010062480.1:0-12982 GCA_032270745.1 Tiaropsis multicirrata | reverse complement strand
TGATCTACTGATCTACTGATCCATTGCTCTACCGATCTACCGGTCTAACGATCGATCGAGACCGAGTCGAGACGACCTAAATCAATCGATCTGATCTTGCTGCCGAAGTTGCTTTCAGATCTGTGACGTCAGCTGTGAGTTCTTAAACGGGTCATTACCCCAATTTAGTGTCAGTTAAGTCTTCGCTATCTCAATAACTTGCTCCAAGCTATTGTCATAATACTCCGAGTTTATAGCCATAGTTTTAAAGTAAAAAATAATTTTTATACAAATTCATTTCTTTAAAAAATTTATTATGATTTTAGGGAACAATTGTCATTAAAGTAAAATATGGACGGGTTTAACTTCAAAATTAAAGTAAGAAAAACAAAAGTGAAAAACCTTTTTGCCACGGTCTCATTTTGCTGAAAAATTGCAAATCATTTAAGTATGAAAACATCAATTCCAATTTTGTCTCGTTTCAGAAAATCACTATTCCAGTCAGCGTTGCATCTTCAACACCTTCATCATCAACAACAACAAAAACAAAAACAAATCGATATCCAACAAACACTACAACAACTCCATCCAACAAAATGCAACGCAAATACAACATGGCTTTACAACACTTTTACCAAGCGGCTACAAACACGTCCGCTGAAGATGACCGTAATTTAAAATCCCGGTTAAAAGAGCTGTCCGTATCAGGTTCTGAGGACGAAGCAGAGGAACTTTTCAGTGCGGAAAAATCGAAATCTGAAACTTACGAACTTATGGAGAATGATAATAAAGACTACAATGATAATAGCTTTTTCGAATTTAAAAAGAAACTATCGGTTAAAAGAGTTCGACCTGTCTCGATATGTAGTTGGAGAGGGTGCGGGACCTTCTGGGTATGGTGTTTACTATTCTGTATAGGAGTCTTCAGTATGACTTATTTCTTGAAAATTGCTATCGGTAAGATACAGCCGGTCGAGAACGAAAGTTCAACGGAGAATATTATATATGAACGATACCATCAGAATTCAAGCAAACCTACTTCGCATAACAACCTCTTGAAATCGACTGCGAATAAGTCACACGTTTTAAATGAGAAAGATAAATTACAGTCGTGTTCTCATTTCGAGATGAAAAAACTTTGGCATCAAACGTTTGAGAAGTTCCAAACGGAAGCACCCATACGGATGGTTGATTTGAATAATGATGGAATAGATGACGTGGTCACTGGCTTTGTCACGACGTTAGAGTCGGCCGATCCGAGCCTCAAATCACGCCGCGTGACGTGTGATAAATTTTATAACGGCCAATTCCCATGTTTTGGCGGCGCTCTTGCGGTAGATGGTGAAACCGGGGACCGCCTTTGGGTCCACTACTCCATGCATGACATTTACGCTGTTAATTGTAATGGAGACCTTGACCAAGATGGTGTTCCCGATTGCTTGATTGCTGGCCGCGCGGGCGATTTTGAAGCAGTAAGTGGACGGAATGGAAATCTACTCTGGATGTTCTTAGGTAATTTCATAACTTACTTTATTGACCATTATTAAAACTAGATCAAAAATATTTTAACTGATACAGCATAGTGTTGAACCAATTGTGCGTCTTTTTTAACTAAGAAAAAAATCTTCATGTGATCTTCTCGGATCACCTTTTGGGTTCAAAAATTAGATAATGGGAGGTTGTGGATCTGCTAAGTTTTCCGTAGTAGAGTCTCTTAAACGAGTTTGGAAAACGAAGCATCGAGATAAAATTTTGTCTCTTTTATTCAGGCGATTTCTAGAGAATATTGTACTAAAAAAACGACGTGGTCTCAAATTGAAAGATGAATTATATGATGGAGCCTAAATTGAGGCACATTCGGGTTTTTTTTTGCCAAAAGATCGTAAAAAAGGACCCTTATTAAAAAGACTTGAACCCATTTAAAATTAAATTTTATTCTCTTACCTCCAATAGTTTAAAACTGCTTTTTCTTTATACCTTACAGACAAGAGGTATAATAACAACGTGATGAATCTATACACTCCACAATTCATCAATGACATCAACAACGATGGTATAATGGATGTCTTGCAAACACATGGTGGTGATCCTTTTGCGTAAGTACCAACCCATCAGACAGGGAACGTTGTTTCAACGTCCAAACTATGTTGTTTCAACGTCACAGCGTTATTTGGACGTTGAAACAATGTTGGAATAACGTTGTGTGTCCGCTGCGACCTTGACGGGATTTATTTTGCGGGGATTTATTTTCGCGAATTGGAAATTTTTTAAATATTTCGTGAGGATTTAATTTCGTGAATTTGCCTTTTTAACCTTATTTCTTTCGTTTTCCAGGGTTGGTTTTCGGCAAAAAAAGCATAAAACTAAAAATTTCGCGAAGATTTAATTTTGAGAAAATGACCAAAATTCGCGAAAATCGCGAAAGTTAATCCCAATTAGAAATAAATCCCAATAATTTCTTTTTACCGGTGTAAAAACCTGCGGTGAATCAGAATCACGTATCATTGAGTATAATGAACAAGAGTTCCTTAATGAAACTTAATATGGCGGGAATTTAATTTGGCGGATAGTTGAAAAAACTAATTTGGCGGATGGCGGATGGCGAAAAATTTAACCTTAAAATGGCATAAAAACATAAAAAAACAGCTTTAAAGGGTTCAAAAACTTTGGTGGATGGCGGAAAAAATAAATAAATAAATTTGGCGGGGACTTAATTTGGCAGATTTTGGCTAAATCTACCAAATTTTCTTCTCTCCAAAATTAGTTCCTTTAAGGTATTGATGAACGGCGTTGCGCCTATCTTAACGTTGAGAAATTCATGTCTGTTTTGGTTAAATGAACATTGAAGATGCTAGGAATCGAAACATTGGACAACCACTCAAACCAAAGCACAAAGCTCAATTAAGATGGAAAAAAACAGAGTTCAGTGTATTTGGCGCGGCATCATTACCAAACCTCATCATTTCAAAGCTTATTGTCAAATCTTTTCATAATATAACCTGGCATATTTATAATTCGCGGTCATTATCCTTTTTACCTTCGTTCGATATATTTCTTCAGGTCTCCAAACAGCGAAACACGAGCCACGGGTAAAATCATTTTCTTCTCTGGCAAGACCGGTCTGGTCCTGAAATCACACGCAGCTCCGGACAAAGCAGAAATCTATTCCTCTCCGGTCATCTACTTAACTAAGAACGGAACTGAAATGGTGATTTTTGGGACAGGAGGCGAAACGCATTCTGGGTCTTTGTATGTGATTCAACTGGCAAAACTTTACGAAGGAAAATTGAATGAAGCCATCAAGCTAGACACTAAAGATGGAAAAGGTGACGTTTAGACTTTTACTTTTTGGATAACTTTTTCTACTGTATGTGTTCAAAATCACAGATATTGAATCCACGAATGTTATGAGAATTTGTACGTACTTTAAGAAGAAACTTTCGCGTTTTTCGCGTGTTTTGGTCAAATTCGCGAAAGTTTATTCTCGAGTTTGCCAAAATTTATTATCACGATACTTAGGTTGGAAAATAAACATGAAAATTTATTTTTTAACCGTCAAAATGCTATTAATCAACATCGATAAAAGCTGAAATCTAAATATTTCACATTGTGCCTACTAAGATATGAATATTTTACTTGAACAAGGACCCGTTCGCAAAAGTTTATTCCCGCAAAATAAAAATTTTCGCCAATTTCTTGACACGCGAAAGTTTCTTTCGGCGAAATTTTCTTAATTAAAATTACCTTGGTTATGTGATAATATTTTGGTACACCATGGGTACACGTATAAGATGCTCTTACAAAATGTAATAGATTTGGTTATTTCAACAAAACCATACACCCCCAAGGGTGGCGAAAATTTTAGGCTTAAATTATATTTTCCTGAAGATGTGTCTTCACTCCCTGGAATAGCCTATGAATGATAACTGTCATTTTAAACTCTTTTTTTTAAACAAGTTCTGAATTCTTACAATTGAGTTGAATTGAACCTCTAATATTGGGCGACGAATTTATTCTGACTATTTTTTATGATTCCTTATCTAACTTTTATGAATCCAAAATTATATGAAACTTGGTTATGAGACATATTTCAGAATCTAGAATTGTCATTAATTTTATGTTGAGCGAGGAATTTATTCTGGCTGTTTCATGATTCTCATTATCTAGGTTTTAAGAATCCACCAGGTTTATGTTAAACAGAACGCTTGAAGTGACGTCAATTACTTCGAATCGATGTGGAGAAATTATTTTTTGAGTAATGTTTTTCATAATTCCTTTTTCTGACTGTTTTTTTATGATTCTACTTCTCCAGGTTTTATGAATCCGCCAGCATTGGTAGACATCAACAATGATGGTGTTGTGGATATCGTTTCCGCATCATTCAGCGATGACGTCAAAGCGTACGATGGTGAAACGTTGAAACAACTCTGGTCTTATCGTATTGTTGGCACCGAGTCCTACTCGTAAGTATATTACTCTAAGGACCCGAATAATAGGGGGTCCTGATAAAAAAGGGGGGGGGGGGTCCTAAATTTCTGTAAAATATAATAAACGGGGGGAGGGGTCTGAATAAACGAAAACAGTGAAAAGAAACATCTTAGAGTGTAGCGAAATGGAGGTGTAGAAAATTCGAAAATGCGTAAAACATGGTGTACGCTATGATTGTTTTCTTGCACAATTATGTTGTTGCCTACAAAAACATTCTTTCGAACAATTTATTTTGGAAAAACATTCGACAATTCGATACAAACCTGATCCCAGTCGGCAAAATAAATCAACAATCACTGAGACAAGGGTGCCTTGTTACGGTAACCCTCCTTTAAAAACGCAAAACATATCCAAAAAGATTCATTTTTTATTTCTTTTGAAGTAAACTTCTTCTAATACAAAAAGGCTTTATCTGAAGCTTAGAAGATCGCTACCCAGCGACATATATGATATCTTTTTAATGTTTATCTTACATCATATGTAGTTTTGACGTTCAAATGACGTTATCTTAACGTCAAGAAGACGTTCCCTGTTTACTGGATTTACGCAAATTGAATTAAATATTTACGCGAATGTTGCTTTTAAATCTTTACAGTACTTCAATATTTTAGTTTCGATAGTTCTATCTGTCTAATACTTTATTTTTATAATATTTTTTCTTTATCTTACAAAGTCTTCTTCTTCTTCGCTTTTCACAAATACACATTTCAATATTGATGATATACATTAAAGAGAAAAGTAACTATATTTAAAAAAAGGGGTTTAAAAAAAATCAAGGATTGCGAAAAAGTACTGTTATTGATTTCTCACACAAAGAAAAGCATTTTGTTTTTGAACCTTACGCTTATGTAAAACACCTCAGTGTCTGTCACCGCCCTGCTACTGGGGTCACCCCAGTGTAAAAATTGCCCAAACAGGACCCATTTTTTTGCCCCAGTGAAGAAAATGGCCATTCCGGTAGAAAATGAGTTATTTTCTCAAACCATTGGTATAACAAAGAATTCCATAGACCCACCCCACTGAAAACATGATGAGAGAACAACAGATAGTTTTGACCCCACTATAGAAAAAAATTGCCATTTCACCCACCCAGTGGGTTTGAATGATTTCAGTTAGTAAATTCAGAATCAGTATTTAAAAAAATCACCCTTTCTATTTTTTTTTCAAAATTATTTTCAACAATGACCTCGACACTTTCGTTTCCCCTTTTCTTAACATGTTGGCTTATCAGGAAGCCCGCCCACATAGGCTTGATTACGTCACTGACAGAAATAAATATATTCAAAGTTCTCAGAATATTTTTATAGTTTAACTTTTATTTCTCTCATATGATGTGGCTAACAATAATCCTGTATCAACTACGCAAGCAAAAAAATTAACAAGCTTTCGTTAGCTTTCGTTTCCCTCGGAATAGAAGATATACACCTTTTTTATAAAAACCAGTTAATTTTGCCGAGGCTGGGATGTTCTCAACTTTGATGTAAATTTTACCAGGATTCTATTGGCAGAGTCAGTTTTTCTCGGCAAGGGATCAAAAAGTTTGGCAAAGAGGTTTTGTAATTCCTTACTCTGATTGGCAGAAAAGGTTGTTATTGTAGTTATATTTCAATGATTTCAAAAGAAACAAAAAAGTATAACAGCAAGTATTCTATACATGAATAGCGCGTTTCTCATCTCCCTTTCCCAAATCTCTGTTTATACTACTGTTTACGTAATCATAGTTCCAGTTACTTTAGCTTCCTGGAATACACAAAATCCTACAAAGAAACAACAGCAAATTATTACCACAAAAAAAAAGAAAATTTGAACGATTGAAATGTATCTTGCTGCACAACAAAAATCTTCGTCATCAAATTGTCACCAAAAATCACCCACATATGTATGTTTCCAGAACTGTAACACGACTTGGTCAAAATATCTAGAATCCACTGTCTCAAAATCTCAAACTTGACAATTATTTAGTCTTTTTACTGAAATACTCATTAACAAAAATACATTTCGTTGTACACGTTTTTTTTATATAAGAAAATCCAAATTCGAGGAAGCCTTCAATGTTCTTAGCTTTTTTGGTTTCAAGCCTTAAAATGTTCTTAATCAAGTCTTTTAATTTGAGTCTCAAAAATTTGCTGATAGCGGACTTAATTGGCTTTAAACACTATTTTCCTCACTTTTTGAGTCAGCTAGCTTCAAACAAACGATCGAATTGCTACACCAATTAGCTATAATTGGTTAAATGTTAAATGTTCTTAATATTTTGACCTTTCGAAGCCTTATGTTCTTATATACTTTGTTCTTATAAAAAAAACGTGTACCAGCTTAATCAAAATTTGAAGTTCGTCCCCAGCAGGCAAAGGACGTCGTTCTAACGTCCAAAAAACGTTGTTAAAACGTCTTTAGGACGTCTTGAAATACCGTTGTGTGCCAGCTGGGTCAAAAAAAAGATATAACAATCTTACCTAACACAAGATGCACATAGACAATCCCCAAGGGTGTCACTTTCTCCACCAATGTGGTGCACCACAAGGACTGGAGGAGGGGGCGCTCCATCTTGATACGTTTGTAAAGCTACACCATGTTGTGTGCTGTAGGTAGGAGGTGGTCCTCTGTTGGAAGATGGAAACCACTCCGTACTCTGATGGTGACTGGAAGGTTGCACCCTACTGGAGGATGGGGGCCACTCACTACCCTGGTGATGGAGTGTTGCTCGGCTACTGCTGGCAGCCATACGGTAGCTGCTTGACGTTTGATGATACAGTTTAGCGGGAGTACCGGAAGTAGATTGGTAGATAGTAGTTCCAGTGCTTCCGTCGGTAGGTTGGTAATTCGGATCGTGCGACGTTGGAGTCGGCGATGGATATCCGTACGACATAGCGGCGGTTGAATCGTGTGACGGAAGAAAACCAACCATTTAATAACAGGTAAGGAGATGAATCATAAAACTGATTCCAAATAAAAAAACAATTTGAATTGCGAGTTTTCTACCAGGAAAAATCCTTGCACAAATACCAATTTCTTTTAAACCATTCTACAAGCCGTTAACACAAAAGTAGTTGAATGGTTAAAAAATAAAACATCGGTGAAGAATAGGTTATAAGCGAGTCACCCAATGTGTTTCTTGATAGGAATTTCTTGAATTTCCTATGTTTAATAATGTTACTACACTTCCAAAACATAAAAAAAGTTAGAAAAAGCAAAAGCACAAAAAAAAACGTGATTTCTGTAAGAAGCAAAAAAACGTTTTAAGAACGAAACTATGCTGAGCATGTATGTTTTCGTGTCGTCGAAAATGAACTCTCCGAGGACTCCATGTCTCGGTATTGTACGAGAAAAAATAAAATCTCCCGACGATTTATATAGAACAATAAACGATGACATTAGAATCCATTTATATAATATATAGAAGAAAAAAAATGAAACGAGAAAAGAAAAATCTCATGTATTCTATAAATTATTATAGTCACGTGATAATGATTTAGGAAAACGAATTGCAAACGAATATTAAGAAGGGAACACTGCGGAGACACTTCCTGATTTCAAACTTTTTATACAATTTAAAATATCAGGTTTTTTTTTGATGATGAGATTAAGAATTAAGAAAAAAGCTTTGAGAAAGCGGGGTAGCATACCAAACTATGTAGGCATGATGCGACTAAACTTGTCCCGCCAGACACAAAACGCTATTGCAACATTGTTTCAACGTCCAAATAATGTTTTGACGACGATACAACGTTGTTTGGACGTTAAAACAACGTTCAGTGCCTGCTGATATATGTGTTATATATAAAAAAGGACGCATAAAAACCGAGTTATCGTTCACTGAGTAGAGCAGGCATTTAATAGATGTTATGATTTAATAGGTTGACTATAATGCTGGTTAACTGTAATGCACAAAGATGATCACTTTGTTAATTCCCTTGTTATCAAAAAAAAGCTTACATAAAATACTGCAATAATATTGAAGAAATGGAAAAATTACGATAATAATAACAAAGAAATAAAATCTTAAGAATTTACTTCATTTTTTTTAAGCAAAGTAGGAGGGGTTAAAGGGGTGGAAAAAATTTTCAAAAAAAAAGAGGGATTTTTTTTAAATACATAGGGAAGGAAATGAAATGTGGTTGACAAGCTTATGTTACATGCCATGAATTTGTAGTAACGAGAGAGGAGACAAAAGGCTTGTTTTCATTTTATACAAGAAAAGTCAATCAAAAGCAATTTCCTTTTAGATCAATTCTACTATAAAAAGAAAATAATTTTTATTATTACGATAATATGGATGGAGGTTCATTCATATTTGAATACGTAGACAACCGACGAAACCTGACGGAAAGCGACGACTGTTATCGTTTCTCGAATTTCGTTATTTTTTACCGACGAAAATAAGACGCTATTTAGACGACAATGTCCGTTTAAAAATTGAGTCAAATAGACGGAAATTTCTTTATAAGAACGTTGCTAATGAAAGAAGTCTTTCAGATATTTAGCCTAAAATCATTAAAAATAATAGTAGGCTAGTGTTAGCCTTTTTTAAGAAATTTTGTATACTTAAGTGTTTTTAACATTTTTTGGCCTCGAAGCATTACGTTTTTATATGGTTTTGTTCTAATAAAAAGAAACCTGAATTTTCTGAAACTTATGTATTTCATGTAACATAATTTTGAATTTTGTAAATATTAAGGGTGGAAAAAAAGTTTTAAAGAGATTAAAGAATTCAATTTCAATTTGTAGCCCATTTCATGAAAAAAATGTACTAGGTTAATACAGTGTAAACAAGGCTTTACAGTTCTCAACAATTTTTTTCTTTTCCTAACGTTCATTAATACATTTACGTCGTAGCATCCTTCCTGAAAGTATTGTTTCTTGAAAAAGCTTGTACAACCGTCTCTTATGTGTCGGCCGGTTATTTCAATCTCTCCTCATCGAGAATGAATGAACCAGAACTGGTTTCCTTAAAGGGGAACCCGCCGCATACAGCAAAAAAAGAAAAAAAAATTTTTTTTATGTGAATGAGCATCGTAAGAGCAATTTTATATAATTATTGCTTAATGCCTCTATCTCTCTTTACTTTGTATTGTTCATTTTATGAATACCACCACGCTGACACTTTTTCCGCCTTTTGTTGTAACTTATGTTTTTAAAATTTGTATGCTTCAATATAAATTTAGTGTTTTAGAGAACGCCTACCCCCTCTAATTTTGCTGTAAAAATTTTAAAACACTAAAATGGTACTTTAATAGGATTAAATTTCGCGATTTCACGATTTTTTGCCCTTTTCGCAAAAAATTTGTCTCGCGAAATCGCGTGGGGTCGTCGATTCGCGAAATTAAATCCACGGGAAATTTTTCAAAGTCTTGACTCGCGAAATTAAATCCAAAATATTTGACTTTTTTGGCTCGCGAAATTTAATCCTATTAAAGTAGTTATTGTCATTGTTGCCAGTACTGGTTCTTCCCAACAGGCATAGAACGTTTTTTTGACGTCCAAACAGCGTTATTTTGACGTCCAAACAGCGTTACTCCAACGTCAGAACGTTACTTGGACGTTGAAACAATGCTGCCACGACTTTGTGTGTCTGTTGTGATGTTGTGAAGGTCCAGTACTGGCAATCTGCTTTTTCAATAAAATGTTGAGAAAGAATATTTTAAAAATCCATAAGCAGTCTGCCTCATCATACCAAGAAAAAGATTCCAGGGGAAAAAAGGACCGAATGGTTTAAGTGATTTTATAACACTTTTTTATGTAGAATTAAAAACGCTAATGGTTCTGGTAGTGTCAAATACAAAAAAACACTCAGAAAGTTTGAGGAAGAGCGTTGACTGCCATGCATTAAACGAATCAAAATTTCAGAGTTCCTTCTACATCCGCTACTGCGATGATAAAATAACGAAAAAGAAACACGCCTACAGAAGAACGTCTTTAATTTTGTTTGGGAATTAAGAGTATCGTTAAACCGCTTAAACGTATCAACAAGACCACCCTTATCCGCTTTTGTACGACTTAGACATTCTCGAACAGCATTTTTGATTGGTGTATTTAGATCTTTAAAACATGGGCATTATGGGTAATTCGTGTATTTTTAAAGTTCATATTTTAGCATATACATACAATTTCCATATAGACCCGGAAACGCCGGATGTCTCAGCGTACGGCAAGGTTTTTATGCCGGTAATAATGTGCGTTTTTATTAATGTTCGCATGACATCATCTCAAATTCTAATAATATTTACGTAATAAAATCCAAAAAGAAACCTTTTGAGTTTAAAATTTTAGTAATGCAATCCAAGTGAGTTCAAATCAGTTTCAATTGGTATATGGTGGAATATCTCTAATGCGGACATGGTGCGGACACGGTACAAAGCGGTCATCTCTATATAACGGACACTACCCGTTGGAAGGAAAGGACTGATTTCATTTCATTTCAACCTCTATAAAGCGGACACTTCTATAAGACAGACACTTATTTTGCACGAATAGAGCAATTCCACTATATCACCTATTGGACAGATAAGAAAGGCTTTTTAGGATAAAGTGGGTCCTAAGTTACTTTTTATGCAGCCTTTAAACTATTGAAAAAGAAACTTGCATGAACAAAACGGCATCGAGGGGTGAGTCATTGTATGCATCTGAGGGAGGAGTTGTATGAGTCTTTTACACAATCATTCATGAAAGAAAATAAAAACTTTTGATGTGATGTTTGAAAGGTGAAGGACATAAATATGTCATTGCAATGTCACTTGGTTTTGATGGAACAACTTGACAACTAGTCATCAGTCAGTTCACTGTGATGTCTTTTCAATGTTTATCTAACGCCCATATGTTGTTTTGACGTCATCCGGGCGTTAAAAAGACGTCCTGTGTTTACGGGGTAGTCAGTTCAGTTCATTATGAACATTCTAATAAATGGATAAAAGAGAAAGAGAGAGGAAGGTCGAAAAAGGTATGGAAAAAGACATCTTCGTGCCAATTTAGACTTGTCAAAATAGATGCTCTCGCTTGCTACACAGAGGTTTAGGACCATGAAGAATGTCAAATTTAATCTGAACATGCCGTGACAAGGTTACAGAAGATGTCAAAGAGCTATTAAATACTATTTAAAGAATTTTAAAATTCAGTTTGGCATATAACCGAGACATTAAGGTAAGGTCAATAGATTAGAGAAAGAGCTGAAAATATTCCTTGCCTTGAAATTTTCTTTTGATCATTTCGTAATCGTGTTTTTTTTTTCAAGAAGGAAAAAAATAATACTTTTATATAAAAAAATTATCTACCTATAATAAAGTCCATCTATACGTAAAGAGAAAAAAAAATACTTAAAAATTAAAACAGGGCGGACGTTGCGTACCTCCACGCAAAAATTGTACCTCCGATAAAAATGCATCATATAAAACACAGGTCACCAGAGATTAATTTGAATCGGAAAGGATAGGAATCCGAATTTATCTGATTTTTCAGTACTACGGAAAGGCGACCAAAGTTACCAAACAGATTTCTGTTAATAATTTGTAATCCGAGACTTTGAGAAAAAACGGATGCAATATTTAACTGCATTGCATTTACGTACAAGAAGCTCGAAAGAAAATCGAACAATTTAACAATCAATCGATTGAATTTGAATCGATTGCAGCTCGACATTTAGAATGTTGAAATCGGAGGTTTTTTAAACATGCAAATCATTGACCATTAGCCTTGCTAAAAGAGGGGAATGTTTTTTAAATTAACTCTTATTCAAAGTAGCTTTTAGTCCAGACGGTTGAATTCAAATGTCAATTTTTTTAGCTCGTTTGCTGTTGCTGGAGGTTACTTTCCAGTCTTCATTGTAAATCTGGTCTGTAAACTCTACAAAAATAAAGTCTTTTGATAAGTGCTTACTCACGACTCGGTTGTCTTCCAAAAGAAGCAGTAAGAACAAAAAAAATCATCCTTACTCTCATCTTCTTTACATCATACCGGGGATTTTAGGAAGGGTGATACCGTATAGTTTGGTGACTTTGTTTTGTGCTTTTGCAGCCTCCAGTAATGAGAATGTGTTCGCCATTTCAGCTTCGGTTCGCACCAGGTCCACAGCTCTTTCGAATAATTTGATAGCTTCTTCGTTGTTACCGCTATGAATAAAGCGATGAAAGAATGTTAAATAATTGTTTTTTTTCGGTTTTTAATTTTTGTCAATGAAGAAACGAAGAATACATACTTATAACTCATCTTCCAATTTGAGACCATGCAAAGTCTAATAAAATAGCTTGAATATAAGAAACAAATTTTCGTTTGTCTCCAAACTCGTTTAAGAGACTTTACTTCGGAAAACTTGAAGAGTGGTCTCAAATTGGCAGGTCCCTAATCTCAATACGTGTACGTACATGTATTTTTTTCATTAGAACATCAGAATGTTAGTTGAGGCTGGGTGTACTTATTTTAACAACCATTTCCAGCCTTAGGTGTTCTTACTGTCGAACGTGCTAACCGCACTGGCTCAACTTCAGTATCTTTCAAATCATTCGTAGGCCCAATTGTAAATTTC
>JAUJPO010062469.1:0-12983 GCA_032270745.1 Tiaropsis multicirrata | reverse complement strand
CAACTCGCAACTCGCAGTTTTAATTGCAACACGCAACTCGCAACACGCAACTCGTAACTCGCGTATTATGAAGTCTCCTTTTACGTGAGATAAACCAAACGAGTGGTGTGTGGTGGCACTCATTAGGTTCTACGCCTGCGAGAGCAACATGCTTTCCCACGTTAAAGTTCGAGTGCTATGTACCATGGTATCTAAATGTCGCGTTCACAGAGCCGGCGATGTCTGGAGAGCGTAATACTTCCTACTTGAAAAAGAGGAATTTCATACTTCGAAAGAGGTGATACCCATTCCCCCATGGGGAGGGCCTATCTATCTATTTAACCAAAATAGTATAAATATGACTTTTCTAACAGTACCAAAACATTTCTCATGCTACAACTGGACAGTATTTTGAAGTTTGGATTTTCCGTAAAAATATTATCCAAAAACACTTCGCTTTTTGATCATATTTATCTATTTTTTTCTACGGGATATGCATTTATGGAGCTCTTAAGATCTCAAGACCTGTTTCAGGTGCTAGGCTTGAAATTTTAGCCAGTGTCACCTAAAATCCTCATTTTTTTGACATCTTTAGACTTTTTAATCTTTTTTTAGATTTTCTTTGAATCTCGACTACAACTCATATTGACTCTCTTTTCAAAATTTCAAGTTAATATAACGTCCATAGAAATAGAATTTGAGATATGCACATTTATTAGAGATATGTACTATAGCCCTTCTTAATTTTAAACTCCAAAACAAAGAACCATAACACAACATTCGGTTTCAAGACAGCTTAGCCTGGCGAGCCAGGGACGATAAACAATCTTACTCCAGTTAAAGATAGGGGAGTCATTTTAAACTGGGGGCGTCTAGATTTCCTAGGAAATATTAACTCTAGGGAGTTACAATTTACTAGTTTATAATGACTGGGGAGTTAAAAATAAACTAGTTTATTATGAGTGGCTGGTTACAATTGTTTGGACAAGGTTTGCTTATGCAATAATTGTTAAAACCAGTAGTCCGTCCCTATTAATTTCTAATGAACATTTATCCATTTGTAGGTCTTAAGACGTGATCTTGAAAATCATGTTAACGAAGTTAATATCACCCACATGGAACTGTTTTTCAAGAATTTTCTCGTCGTAAAACATAAACTCGCAACGACCGAGAACGAACTCACAGAATCGAAAAACGACCTTGAAGAAACGAAAAATAAGCTTGAAGAAACGAAAAACGAGCTAGCAGGAACAAAAAACGACTTTGAAGAAACAAAAAATAAGCTAGAAGAAACGAAAAATAAGCTAGAAGAAACGAAAAATGAGCTTGAAGAAACGAAAAACGATCTAGCAGGAACGAAAAACGAGCTTACCAAAACGAACAACGAGCTAACTGGCGCACAATCAAACATCCAAAGATCGACCAATGAAATCATAGAGCTAAAAGAATCTTTGCAGAAACAAACTAATAACTTAAACGATACAAAAACAAAGTTAGATACAACCACTGGTAAGCTTGAACAAATGAAAAATGAACTGGCTCAACAAATTTTAGAATCAACAAAAACACTTGACAAAGAAATGAAAAAAGTGGACGAGCAACTTCAAGACACGATTAATAAGATCAAAAAACTAGAAAATGAATCTTGCGAAAATGTAAATAGACACGATGAGTTACATACAAAAACACTGGATATTGTTCAGAAAACCACAAAGAAACAAAAATTAATGATTAACACACCTGGAGAAATTGTCAAACTTTTAAAGATCGGCAAAGAAATTGATGAGATCCAACCGATTCAACATAGAGGGATCACTTATTTCGAACAGCAACCACAATCATATGAATCAAAAATGAAAGTACTATTGTCAACAATGGTGGAAGGGAAAATCTATTATTCTTCAAAGGATGAAGAAGTGTTTTTCAAACTTGTCTTGAGAGATTCCAAATACGTTTATACAAACCATATAAACAGTTTTGATTATTTGGACGGTTCATGTATCTTAGTAAACGAGAACGTTTCACTTCGTCATGGTAAAAATAATTATTACATTCAAATGAACATCAAACCGTTCAAAAACGATAACTCTAAACTCTGTATCCATCGTTTACAAGAGAAAGATGAAAACTACGCATTGCAATATAATTCTTACTCGCGCTGCTACGGGAATTGGGAAAAATACAGAAACGATCGCAATGAAGTTTTGTTTTATTTGGAGAGGAAGTGAGTGAACTTTGTATGAAAGGGAAAGTAGTTTTTTAAATCAGTTTTTGTGGGTTAAAGAATTAGCCCAGCAGGCACAAAAGGTTATTCAGCAAAGTTTAAACGTCCAAATAACGTTCTGGCGTTCAAACAACGTTGTCTGGACAATAAAACAATGATCGCAATGAAGTTTTGTTTTATTTGGAAAGGAGGCACAGCAGGCGCACAGGGTTATTCAACGTTGAAAACATCATCAACTTGAAACAACGTTTTCTGCACAATAAAACAATGATCCGTGCCTACTGGAGAGTGTGCTGATCCAGCAGAACGCTGATTGTGTCGAAATGTCTATGTGACAGAATTGTCATGGAAAAAATATTTTATTAAATTTAAATCAATATGGCTCAAAATATTTGAGTACTTTGAATAAAGCTGATGGGAAAAGTTTTTTTCCTCCTTCATTTTCAAAATGAAAAAAAAATGAAGATTTATTAATCATCTTTTCAACAGTTTATAATTTATCATTGCTTATCTTCTATCAATAAACGTCAATTGTAGAATATATTTTGATCATCCAAACACAAGAAACTCGGACTTCACTGTTTCATTTTAAAATTTTCCTTCCTCGTCTGAGCGTTTTCAGTGTGTTTTTTCTATTTCATGTGTCATTTTTTGCGTCTCATTTTATTCATTTTGCTTAGTTTATCAATTAAATTATTGTCAATCATTTATTTCAATTTTCTAGTTTGAACATATCTCTATTCATCGTTACAAACAACTCAATTTGATCTTATCCCGCCACACAGTAAGTATGTAAGTTTGCGACCGCAGTCGTGGGCAATCCGAAGGCTCGCTTTTCGATAGCTGTCTACCCGAAGGAAGAGGAGGGTGCCACTCCTTTCCCTGGATTCCTCCACTTACCCTCGCTCTAATAAATCCCTTAATACTGAGTGCCAAGCCAGTTTTCAAATCCTTGGTCTGACCCGGCACGGGAGGCGAACACTCTAACCACTGGGTCACCGGCGGATATCAAGATATAAAATCATGAAAACTTTATTCTAGAAAAACTATTCTACACTCTTCTTTTTATAAGAACAAAATGGCCTAAAAATAAGAACAATTTAAAAACAGTTCTGAGGTCTAAATCTGATTGAGCCTCAACTCAAATTTACTGGTTCTTGTACCTTGTCACCCATACTAGCCTTTAGGAATGTAGACGAGGTGTCGAATGTTTTTCATGTAATTCAGCTTCCAATTTCATCTTTTTAATCACCATATCGTCACTAAGAGCATGCGAGCTTCAAACTGCTCGTACATAATAGCCTGTACCAATACCCAACTTTTCATGTAGCTGACGATAATGAGGTTTGTTACGTTTTTGTGTAAAAATCGGCTCACTGTGCGGGTTTGGTACATAAGAGAAAAAAAACTCTTACTAAAGGTCGAGATATTGTTCGATTCTAAGCCATTCCTAATCTAAAACTAGACTTGCACTAGCTAGAAAATTTCTTGCTCAAAAAATATTTTTCCCACCAAAAAGTGGGAATTATTTTGTTCTAAATAAGAACAATTTGAGGCTGAAAGTGCAAAAAAATAAGAACAGTTTGAACCTCAAGTCAAATTTAAGAGTGTACACAAAATCAAAAAAAAAGGAAAAGCGAAACCCAGAAGATGAAAGTAGCCACATAAATTTCCTGCTTCTACTTTCACTTTAACAAACGATATAATCGTCTTTGTTTTACTAGCCATGGAATCACAGCCTCGGTCTGCTATCTACGGCTGTAAACTCAGTGCTCCAATTTTCTCGATTTAATAGACCTTTTCATAAATTACGTCACAAGCAACGATTGCCTCGTTTTCATACAATTACCAAGGTGATTATGTCTCACGAAACTCAAAATGACACATCTAACAATGGAGTCAAATTTTGATAAGCTCTCTTTGGAATTCTGTTACCATAGCGCTCAATTCAAAACGTGGCAGTCGTTTTTCGTGACGTAATTTATGAAGAGGTCTATCATATTGATCGGATCACCTCACGTAAAATTCTAATCAAACTGGATTAATTTTCGGATTAATATTTTCGCAAGACAAGCAAATTCAGAATTGAGACATTTTGCATGATTTTAGTTTTTGAGAATGACCCTAAAATTAGGCATATTTTAGTACCAAAATGTCTTGGTCTTGATTATATACTAAGTTTCGATTTCGCGAAAAATCGCGAAGTCGCGAAATCTAACCTCGCGAAAACTTAACACGGCATGAAATAACAATAAATGAAAGTCACCTTTCTTTCAAAACTTTTGCAGTCGTCTTTTTACAGCTTTGAAGTTGTGATGCTAAAATGTCATTCTGTCTCTTAAACTTTTCTGTTCCATCAGCAAGGTACTAATAAGAAAAAAAAAAGGGAAAATATAGTTTCTTTTAACCACTGAGCTGCTGTAACTGAATTAACTTATTGGAGAAAACAATGTCGGACTAAATTATTCGGCAGACATAATTTTCGTCACACCCACAAATATTTTCGTCACTTTTGTCCAAAAAACGCAATTTTTTTTTTAACTTTTTTTTCGCCGGACAAAATTTTCGTAACCTTAAAAAGATTTCGTCACTTTTGTCCGACATTTTATTGTCCGATAAGGTACCATTTGTTTGTCAACTTTGTCAACTTATACTACAGTCAGGTTAATCAAGCCACGCATTGCAGTGATATTGTGTAAAGGCGCTCTCGGTGCTTGAATGATTTCTTGTAATCGGTGATTTTTAAGTTAGCGCTGAATAACTGCCTTTCAGTGTTTCAGTCACAACTTAACCGTCATATTTTAACAAGAGATTGAGCTTGAGCTCTAATACTACATGGTCACGCACTTGCTAAAATGGTTGGATAAAATCAACCATGTCTCCGGGGCGTTTCCTTATTATGACTAGATAAAAAAACACTTGAACTTGCTGCGAGCGATAGCTCACCACCATTCAAGGGGGGACCAATTACGTAATCATAAAGTCCTCCATCATTTATCAACTAATGGAAGCTAACAAATTGACGATTACCAACCTCGTCCCCAGGGTATTCCCTGTGCTTTTCGACATTTTTGTATTATATATTGCGCGTCAAACAATACCCTGGAACTACTTTTTGATTACGCAATCGATAATAAAGTTGTTGGCTTTCATTGGTTAATAATGTTCGAAAAGTGAAGTTGTGAATAGCATACGACGCAAAATTTCCTTCGTTTTGATCCAGTCAGTGGTTGCTAGCCTGAGAGGTGAACGATTGAGTCGGTCGTTTACCCCAGAACAAGCGGCACTGAAGGACCCCAAACTAACGGAAATTTTGACGTCCTTGCATATTTGAGTGTCGTTTGAAGTGTTGTGTGTTAGACGATTACATAGGCTAGTTTTTCGGATTTTTTTTCAGTTTTTTTCATCATTTTGTTCTTTTTTCTAATCAAAAATTTATACAAAGTATATTTGTAGTCGGGACTGCCTCCGTGTTAATAAAAACAGATGACATTGCATTGCTTTAATCGAACGTCAATTGACGTCATTCTGTCACCTACTAAAAGCTAACTGCTAGATTTTGAAGCAAAAAACACTACACGTAAAAACCGGAGCAAATGCATCAAAATTTTCATCAAAACCCATCAAAAATATTATTTTGATGAAAAATAGAAAAAAGAAGAAGAAAGCGATTTTGATCTATCAAAATAGTTGCGCTCGTCAAACTAGACTTTACATTTTGATGCATTTCAGTTGATTTCATTAAAATATTTTTCTTCTTCTTCAAAACATTCGAATTTTGATCAAAATCTCATCAATTGATGCATTTCAATGAAAAGTTTTGATGCATTTGCTCCGGCCTTAATAGTTCCCCAGGATTCTTGGGGAGCTCACGCAGCCAGTTTAGTTCCAGGGATAAATCTCGAGCCATATCAAAAACGTCAGAAGACACGCAATGAGCGCTGGGAACGCGTTTGGATCATTGCATACCTAATAAAAATGCTATAATACAAAAAAAGTCGAATAACACAGAGGAGATAAAAGAAAAGTCCCAAACAAAATACAGAAATGGTTAACTTACTGTGTCTTTAGATGTTATATCAGAATTGTCTCGTCTTTGAAGCGGCTTACTCTTTTCAACAGGTGCAAACTACAAAAAATATTTTTTCACTTTTCAAAAAGTTGAATATCTCGATGTTGTTTAAAGCCAGTTTCCAACTTGACTTTGTTTTGTTTTACGTCATTGTATTATAGACGAGTGCTGCAGCACGGCGGGAGGGGGGGGCTTAAGGCTTAAGGATAGGTTTTCTGAGGCTCTGACAAAGGCTAGGTACGCCCAGGTGTACTGTAAGGGTAGGAAATTTGAGATCGGATTTTTAGCAAATTTTGCAATGCACTTTAAGAGTTTGAAACTCTGAGTTTTGTCCGAACGTACTACGGTAGTTTCGAGATCGAGTGCCCCAACCAGTTCTCCCAAGTTATTTTTCTCAAAGTGTCTTTCTTTGTCAAACTGATATTTCCCTTGAGGTTTAAGCATCGCCGTAATTGTGATTTGGAAACGAGGCCAACATTTATTTGACACATGACTGCGCTGAGCCAATAAAATCGTTGTTTTCCTGATCACGTGAGGTATCAAAACCAATCAGTAATAAGAATTTAAGAATTATTTACCTCGTCTAGATCAAGGTCACCCCAGGGATCGTGAAAGTTTTGATATGCACTTTTATCTTTCATTTTATAGATACCACCATCTTTATCCAATCCCTCTTCATCATTCACATCACGTGACTGCGCTGAACCAATCAAATCTTCGCTTTCCTGATTATATGAGGTATTTGAACCATTTAAATCGTCGCTTTGGTTGTCACGTGATGTAGATAAACCAATAACAATTGAGAGCAATATGAAAAAGTGCAATCTTTGGAGCATCTTTTCTTTCTATGTTTACATTTTTTTTTTATTATTTCATTAGTCGGCTGAAAAAATAGAAAGTATATAGAATTAGCCCGATATTAACCCGATACTAATGTATTTTATTACATTTAGCGAGGTTACGTAAGGGGCTATTAAGGACGTTAGACACGTCTGTGGTGACCTGTACATAATTTGTCTAAGAAAAATTTGTAAACGAATATATATGTATAGATAAGATTCATCTGCCAAATCGAGACCATGTCGTTCTTTAGTACAAAACTCTCTAAAAATTGGTTGAATAAAAGAGACTAATTTCTGTCTCGATGATTCGTTCTCCAAAGGAGACTTTACTACGGAAAACTTCAAGGGGCCCAATTTGGGCCACACCCTTTAACCTCGCTATGATGGCTTATAATTTCGTGTATGACTACATGACTTCAATTCAAACGTTCAATTTTTTTGCCAAGACTGGAGATGAGAGGTGATTTTAAAACGAAAGTCCAGCAGGCAACATTTTCCAATATTGGTTCAACGTCCAAATAACGTTCTGACGTTAAACAACTTTGTTTGGACGTCAAAACAACGTTCCGTGCCTCCTGAGAGGATGTTCAAAATCTGACATCATAATACCCAAAATGATGTCCGCATGTAAACAATAGGAGATATGTCATAGAAGACTTGTTGTTACCCAACAGACAAACAAAATTTTTCAACATTGTTTCAACGTCCAAATAACGTTCTCACGTGTTCACGTTCTGACGTTAAACAACGTTGTTTGAACGTTAGAAGAGAGCCCCGCGTCTCCTTTTTATTTTGCCGTGTCTTAAATAAAAGCAACCATATTTCTATGATTTATCCATGTATTTAGCTGTATAAGCAAAATGTAAATTAAAGGATATGTGGAGCAAGACACATATCCTCTTTTTCACATAATGCTTGTATACAAAATTGAATAGATTCTTTTTTATCGATATTCTACTTACGTCAGCATAAACGCATCGGCCTCGATATATCCCGTACAATTCCTTTAGTTTTTGTACATTGCGTCAGCTAGCACGAGTAGCGAAAATTCTATAATTAAATTTCGCTCAAAAACAAAAACGTTTTAGTAGAGAGCGTGAAAAATTGGTCAAAAACAACAAAACAAAAAAAACAAAAATTAAAACTTTTTTTCAATTTAAAATAAAACATAAATAAAAAATATAAATTTTCTTAGGACATCCTAAAAAATTCGTTGTCTCCGGTCCGCGTCCGAATTTATTTTTTCACGAGACAACCGGCCGTTTTTGTTTTTTTTTAACTCATGCTTACCATACGTTATTTTCATATTTTTCTTGAAGAACAGAATAGCAAAGAGACTGATTTAACTTGAGAAACTTAATACGGTAATTTAGCTTGAAAACTTCCTAAAACAGCTTTACTTAGAAGTAGCAGCAAATATTTCGACTCCAATTATTGACAAAAAAAATTAAAAAATTCCCAGCCGCCCGGGTTGACAAAATTTTACTGACCCACGGACCGGAAACATACATTGTTTTATGGCCTATAGATTTTTATTGATAATTCCTAAAATTTTCATTTTTTTTTCTTTTTCTCAATGTCACCTCTTTCTCTTACCACCACCATCAACGCTATCAAGTCCCTTGATGTATTTCTTGGGTATATTTTTGCGATCTAAATCAAAAGTAGTAAAAATCAAGTACATATAAGACTGAATCTATTGGTCATAGCTCAAAACCATTTGCTTTTCAGCCGAAATGCCTAAATTGTTTTATAAAGCTTAAACCAAAGCCTTATCCAGTGGTACCAAAAGAATCAAATTCATGAAAAAAGTGAAAAATAGAATCTTTAAAAAAAAAGGTTTAAATATTTAAAAACAATTATTGGGGGCCGCACCCCACTCCTCATCTCGGCTGTTATGACACTTCATTATGAATTTTTCTTTCAGTCTGGTGAAAGATGTGGCAGAGGTACCTATCAGACACGGAACATTGTTTTAACGTCCAAACAACATTCATTAAACGTCAGAACTTTGTTTAGATGTTGAAACAATGTCCGAATAACGCAACGTTATGTGTCTGCTGGGTAACTAACAATTAAAAAATTGGCTTTTCCAGAAGAAGGCCGTATCCCCCTGTTGAGGATATAGGATATCCAGGGGGTAGGAATTTGAGGACCAAGGGTATCCAGGGGGTGTTGGTGTTAAGAAAAAATCGATATCCTTGACAGTGGCCTGGAATACGGATTTTTTCTGCAAAAGCCCAACATTCCGCACTCACCTAGTAATGTTTTGACGTGCTTCGTTTGTACGCCTTGTACTTGAACAGCAAAACGATCATTCTTTCCACCAGGGATCTCGTGTACTGAAAAAGAAATCGTCGTGGTACAGTGATTATTAACCTTAATTCATGTACGGGAGACCAAGGTTCGATTCCCATTAACGTAGGCTCACTTGGTAACTGAACGGAACCTTGAGTGGGGCTCGAACCAACAACCTTCCAATTTGGAAACCAGCGCCATACCGCTTTGGCCACCACTCCCCAGTGGACAAAATCAACAACTTGTAACAAATAAGTGTATATACTAGACGTTAATATAGCTTTTGATATAATATTACGAACTTACACGCAGTGCTAGAAGCTGCCATTTGTTGTAATTCCTGCGCAAATTCTTTCAGCTCGATACCGTAATGATCGAGATTCTTAACCAGTGTCACCTATCAAGAAAGTGGAACTATTGAACACTAAATAAATATTAGGAAGACCCATAGGGGGGTATGGGGCTGTCAGATTGAGCCCATTGAAGTTTTCCGTAGTAAAGTCTCTTAAACGAGTTTGGAGAACAAAGCATCGAGACAAAAAATTGTCTCTTTTATTCAAGCAATTTTTACAGACTTTTGTACTAAAAAGAACGACATGTTCTCAATTTGGCAGATGAATTATTTGATAGGTTTAGTATCCAAGGAGGTCCCGTTGTAATGGCCGACGGGCCAGGAATAGTTTTTATTATGGTTCCTGGACCCTAGTAGCTACGACACTGTAAACACACCATAGGAAACTTTAGCAGGTAATAAGCGATCAAGGCAAAGAGATCGATAGATCTACTGTTATTGAAAGCAAAAGAATTGTAATTGTAAGCCCGAATACTTGAAACTGCTCATGAAAAAATGCCAACATGTCGAGATGTCTGCAGTGAAAAGTAGAGTTCCTCCAAAGTTCATCAATTTCTATCTTTAGGTTCTGAATTCTCGAGGATTGGTTATTATGTGACCCGGACCGCCATCTGGGCCTGGCGGTAATCAGCTAAGCATGAGGGTGTCGATTTGGGCGGGGCTCAAAACCCACAACCATCCGATTTGGAAACTGGGGCTCTACCACATTTGTCACCACCCCCCCCCCCTCTCTCCTCCCCGCCCGATTTTCTGAATAAAAAATGAAGTACTAACCTTTTTATTGCCCATTCTCTTTTCCGTTGTTACCTCAATGCATTCCATTTTACCTTTCCTAAAAATACAATAGGAGTAGCATTCCGTAGGTTTACGAAGAAAAACAGTTGATATGTAGAAACCAGGCTGACACGGAAGAAGCAAAAAGCAAATACACTTATAACTACAGTGCCTGTCCTGGTTTCTACACAGAGCAATTTTTTAACTGACAGATCTTTTTTTGCAACAGACTTTATTTACTATAAAAGAGAAAGTTTTTTGTCTCGATGCTTCGTTCTCCAAACTCGTTTAAGAGACTTTACTATGGAAAACTTCAATGGGCTCCAATTTGGTAGCTCCAAACCCGCATGCGTGGAGTGCGGTATCTTTATGTCATTTTTGGAACAGTGCCGTAGGAAGCATATTTTTTTAGAGGGGGTTAAAGTTCAGTGACACCGCGAAGACCAACCATGATTGTGCCCTAGAGGGCGATTTTGACAATTTAAACCTCTAGATAGTCTAAAAACGCATCAAAAATAACTTAATAGTTGTGATATAATAAATTGGCACTGTGGAGTAAATAGTTTTGACCTGTCAATTTGAGGGCACTCAAGTTTTCCGTACAGTAAAGTCTCTTATACGAGTTTGGAGAAAAAAGTATCGAGACAAAAATTTGTCTCTTTTATCCAAGCGACTTTTAGAGACTTTTTTACTAAAAGAACGACGTGGTCCCAAATTGGAAGATGAACTATAAGCCAATTTGGAATTTGAGACCACTCAAGTAATTAAGTCTCTTAAACGAGTTAACTACACTACACGAAGAAATTTGTCTCCTTTATTCAAGCAATTCTTAGACCTTTGTACTAAAGAACGACATAGAAAAGTCTCTTAAACGAGTTTGGAGAAGAAAGTATCGAGACAAAAATTTGTCTCTTTTATCCAAGCGACTTTTAGAAACTTTTGTATTAAAAGAACGACGTGGAAGATGAATTATATGTAAGAATACCTTATAATTGGCTTTTCACCAGGGATAGAAATTTCACAACACGGGTTCATATTTTCCACCATGCTGAATAAAAAAGAAGAAGAATTTTCGTGAAAGTTAGGTAGAATCTTTCAGAGGTATTCTTGACGGAGAGTGTTGACTTCCAAATAAGGAATATTAGCAAATACAACATTCTCCGTCAAAAACTTTGAAGATATTTTTGTATCCGCCACTGCCTTTTGAACCATCGGTGGCAATTAACCGGAAAAGCATTTTTTTAATTTAGTCACAATGTCAACTCTCGGTAAAACATAAAGCCCGGACTCCATTCAGCGTGCGCAGCTCTCTCCATTTATGTTTCTCTGTTTTGATTGGTCTCGAAGATAACATTACGTCAGTTTGTAATATTATCTCCGAGACCAATCAAAACAGAGAAGCATGAAAGGCACGCGCTGCTCTCGCTTAGTGGAGACCGTCCTTAAGTACGACAGGGGAGTTGCAGAGAATTCTCTTTTCTGACGTCTATGAAACGTATTGACGTTTTGTGTTTGCTTACTGCGACTCATTAGTTTATCCCAAGTCAATTTCTCTTGATGTTCGCCCTCTCTTAAAAATGCTTAAAACAACACGTCAGTCAGCATCATTTTGACGTTGTTTGGACAGGGGAATGTAATAGAGAACATGAAAACGAAAAAAGCTACTGTATCTTACTGGTTCATCAGTTTATCCCAAGTCAATTTATCCTGGTGTTCGCCTTTCTTAAACAACACGTCAGTCAACAGAGGATCCAAGCGTACAAATTTCTTATTGTTGGGATCGATCAGTTCGTTCTTCTTGACGTATCCCATTAATAGTTGCCGTATGTCCGGTGAAGCGAGAACCTGCCCTTTGCTAAGAAGTAAAAAAGAAAGAAAAACAAATTATTATCCATGAGGTAACGGACCTGCCAATTTAAGACCACTCAAGTTTTCCGTAGTAGAGTCTCTTAAACAAGTTTGGGGAACGAAGCAAATTGGAAGATGAATTATTATGTATCTGCAAACCTTATTCCGATTTCTTTGAAGAACGGTATATAGTTTTACCGAACGCCGAAAACAAAAACAAAACTAGTTTCTCTGAAACAGACATCAAACCAACCCATTATGCACAGAACGTCATTTGGACGTCCAAACAACGTCTTTCAACGTCAAGAAACGTCACATGGACGTCCAAACGACGTCTTTCAACGTCAAGAAACGTCACATGGACGTCAAAACGACGTCTTTCAACGTCAAGAAACGTCACATGGACGTCAAAACAACGTCTTTTAACGTCACATGGACGTCAAAACAACGTCTTTCAACGTCAAAAAACGTCACATGGACGTCAAAACGACGTCAAAACGACGTCTTTCAACGTCAGGAAACGTCACATGGACGTCAAAACAACGTCAAGAAACGTCACATGGACGTCAAAACAACGTCAAGAAACGTCACATG
>JAUJPO010062458.1:0-12984 GCA_032270745.1 Tiaropsis multicirrata | reverse complement strand
GACAAAAGAAAAGAAAGAGAAATTGACAACACATCCATAAAAATAACTTATTATAATTTTTAAAAACCTGATTGATAGCCTAAGAAAAATTTCGTCATACGATTAATTATAAAATCATCTGCTTACGGAACTAAATAAAGCCATTAAAGAGGCTATGCAAAGTCGTAATTTTGTTTTTCAATAATTACTTTAGTTACGGAAATAATTAATTGGACGTTTTAAAACAATACATCTGTTCTCAAAGCAGAATGATTATATAATGCAATACCATGTATTATTTTTGTTTGCATCTCTGACTTTCTTTGGCTCATGAGTCTTGTGGCTCATAGACACATCGACACACACGATGCATTTCCTGAACAAAGTTTCTCACATTGCTAGAAACAATGCGTTGAAGATTATTGTGGCAGTTATGATTTTGTTGTTTTTGTACCAAGCTGAGAACAGCTCAATGACTACCGAAATTGACGATTTAGCGGAGGTGGATAAGATTGAACGTTTGGAAGTATCGGGGACAATTAAACGTAAAGTCAAGTATCAAGTCGAACATGTTCCACCGTCTTTTGAAAACACAGACGACGGCAGAATGTCAGCAAAATCGCTTAAGACATTTAAAAAATATGATCAAAAAGGTCCATTAACTAGCTCTGCTGAGAAACATGGAAAAATTACAAAAAAACTAAGAAAAAAAGCAAAAGAAATCCATCAAAATGTCAAGAAGAGCGGGAAACCTTCTCAAAAGTCTATCACCAGACAGAAATCTGCTTACAAATTCAAAAAAGTTGCCCTTAATAGCACGATACTTACAACAATGAAAGCTACTACAGAGAAAGCCAAAGAAGATTCAAGTTTTGACACCGATCCATACAATCCTACAACCATGGATGTATCATCAGTACGTTTACATTTTACAAAAGGGATACATTCGCGCAAAATAATTGAAAATGAGATTCATTCAAATTTGAGACCAACATCAGCATCAGATCTACCATTGACTGAGAAAACTGTAAAAATTGACAATGTGAATCATCGAAATGCAAGACCAACATCCGCATCAGATCTACCAACAGAAACGACTAATAAAATTGTGAAAATTGACAACGTAAATCATCGGAAACCAACATCAGCACCAGATCTATCAACTGAAGAAACGACTGATGATATTGGATTTATCGAATCCGAAGAAACATCTCACGACGACATTCTGAAACCCATGTTATCAGACAATGCTTTATCTGACAACTTTATGATGCAAATGAATGATCAATTCAAAACAATGGAAGAAATGAAAGTACACATGAAAAGACAACGTTTTTTAAACGGACCAAAATTTGCTAAAATCAACGACGGATGGGGACTGGATACGGAAGGAAAACTAGACTACTATGAACAGATAATAACAACTGAAAAACCGGCAGGTAGAAACGAATGTTATAGCTGGGACTACAAACCAGCAGACTACACGTTAGTTTATAAACCGTCTAAAAAGTATCAAGATATGCCATGCTCTTATCCTAAAAATGAAATAGTCAAGAAAATCATCACACCAAATAAAGAAGTTATCTGGAAAGGTTGTACAAATAAAACAAAATCTTGTGGCGAATCTCCACATTTTGATTATGACCGAAACATTCGACGTAATGTTCCGCCCTGTTGTTTGAAGCATCTAAAGGAAATGTTAGGGAACATCAATACTGAGTTTGACCGACATAACATTACGTATTTTCTGACTGACGGTGCTATCCTAGGCTGGTATCGGAATCGTAAACTCGTTCCTTACGACAACGACCTTGACATGTACATCGATGGCGCGTTCTTCAAAACCAAACTCTGGTTCGACATTTTTAAAACACTAAATTCGAAATACGGCTATGTTTACATACCTGCCGAGGATTATAAAATTAAAATACAACTCAGTAAGTTTAATAAATTGACCATAGATATTTGGCCGTTTTATAACATTAAATTAAGAACACGTTACGCTGATCTCAAACCAGGCGAATGGTTAACGTTTGTTTATCATTCGCATATTACCTGCGTTCGCACGGCTGAAATGCTACCCGCTAAGCGGACAACAATTTCAGGTGTTCCTTGTTACGTTCCTAAAAACGTTGTTCATTATTTGAATAAGAACTTTGGTCCCAATCCGAGCAACTGGCTGCAGGAGTTAACTTGTAAAAGAAAAGATGGAGAAAATTGTGTCTCATAAAATATTTAACTAGATGAGAATGAATAGACGATGAGCAATTTTAGGAAATTTTATTTCTTTATTTTATTTAGACATATTTACCAAGGATAGTCTCTTCAATTCTAGTGAACTGTTATCAACGAGGATCCTGCGAAAATTTTATCAAGCGAACCAGTAATTGTTAAATATTTATTAACTTAAATTATAGTTTTCTCTCTAAAAACCTGATTTTAGAAAGTTAGAGTCAAATTAAACAACACTATATGTCTCGGGGGAGGGAATCACTGACCTTATTGTCCAAGGAGGTGTGCTGCATGGTTTTCAAAAAAACGACCCTACGCCAAATTACTCCCACCCGGCACTATATTTACTATAAATCTATTTTTAATTAATAAAATACGATATTTAACATATTTTTGTAGTCGAATCTCTTTCTCGATAAAGCAAACATTGATCCAAAATTAATCGGCAAAAATTATTTTCGTACAAAGTTGAAATAGATTGCGTTCAAGTTCTGCAAATTGAAATTCTTCCGTTTAATTGCAATTATAAAAATCCTAAATATTCTTCAAACAACATTGCTTTTTAACCCATAATCTATTTCGGTTCATGTTTAGTTCACCGCGATCAAAAAGGAACTGTAAAAAGATCATCTTTAGGACTTGCAACACCATCAAGAAACCTCATTAGCATCGACGTACACTTTTTCATCCAAATTAATCTCCTTGGTACATTTCACCAACTTTAATATCAACGAAAGCATTGGTAACATTAACGTCAAAATACCAACAACCATATAAAAACCTGAGAAAATCTTACCTGCAAGCGTCTCCGGGACCACATCTCCATACCCGATCGTAAGGTAAGCCTGGAGCGACCACCACATGCTGTCAGGTATATTGGTCATTAGTTTATTTGAATCTTTCTCCATGAAATAAACAATACTACCACTGGTCGTTACTATTACCAGGAGACAGACGAAGAAATATTGCAGATCTTGGAGACTGTCTTTGACGATTGCGTAAACAATGGAAACACGCCTAGACATTTTCCCGAAACGGAGTAATCGGGCGATTCGGAAAAACTGTAACGCTTTTAGGAATCGACATAATGTTCCATGTTCGTCGATATCGATCAATAACTTAATGGTGGTGTAAGATGGGATAGTTATAATATCAATTATGTTAAAAGTATCTGTAAAAAAGTTGATTACCGATCTCGAAAGCAGCAACCGCATTAGGAAATCGAGTAGAAAAAATGCACTACCAGCTATTTCAAAATAAGTCCAGTTCACATTCTGTTCAATGGTGCTTCCAGGCATGGTCTCTAAGCAATACCTAAATATCGAGACTACGATAAGCAGACAATAAGATGCGAAGTAAACCATTGCAGGGGTTGATGAGTTTGGGTAATCGAGTACATTACGTAATCGACTTGACAAGGTATTGGCTCTGGATGGCCGCAGCGAACGGCTGGCGATTTTGACATTTTTCATGAGCTCGGCACCTTCTATTAGCTTCAATAAATCGATAGCAGCCCTGGGTAGCCGGAAAAACTCGCACTCTTCAAGAAATTCTTCAAGCGAACATAACGGTGGCAGAAATAGTTTGCCACAAGATTGGTAAAAGTACAAGATGGCTTCAAACTTGTTGCGATCTCTGTTAAAGAAAAATTGCTTTTGTCTCTCACAATAGTATCGTTTTCGATCGGGGCTATCGCTCGAGAGAAGTGTTTGTGTGAAGCGGTCGAGGGTTGATTGATTGGTTTCGAATATTTGGCCACTTACGTTAATGGTTACTCGACTTTCACGAAAGTGAAATTTTATTTGTTTACTCTATGTAGGAGGGTGTCCAAGGTTCAAGGAACGGGTGAGTGCTCGCTCTCCTCACACGAGTCTGTAATTTTCAATAAAAACTTACAAAACTCTCCGAAAAAAAACAAACAGGATCGTTGATGACAACTAGAATTTTTCCCACCTGTCGGACATGTTGTTTTTTCCACACTGTTTACCATCCGTCAATAGCGGAAAAGAATTTTCTAAATATAACCCTCGCCAAGCAAAATTCTAATATTCTGGGAGAGAAGAATTTGCGACCATTTAGCATCATCTATAAGAGGCACGTTTCGTTAGAGGATGAGAGCAGCCTAGTAAAACAACTTATCAAGTTGGTCTCGACTAAAAGGGAATTTTTTTCATAACACATAAAATAAGAGTGCGCGAGGCAGGTGGTACGTGATCGGAAGTGAATTGGGCGTCTAAAATAAACTCGCATAAAAAAATGCTCTATCAAAAAACTTGACTTTACGGTTTACGTAATCAGTCGGATTCAACAGAAGAATACTTACGTAACTTGAAATCTGCTTATCTAATGGCTATAAAATTGAACATGCTGTTTCCCTAAGAAATTTGTAACATACGTGCGAAATTTAAAGTAGGTACCTTTGGTATTCATAAAAATATGGAGGACTGATCAAAAAGTCGTCGAAAAAGTAGAAAATTTCTTCATTTTTAATTCAACGCGGTGTCACATGTTTAAGATCTTCCCATGAACTTTGAAAAAAGTACAAAAAGTTCCCCTGCATTGCTAAAAAATAAGTTTTTGCAATGCATAAACATTCGAACTAAAGCAACAGGCTCAAATTCAAAACGTCGTTTATAGCAAAGAAGACAAGAATATAATTATCAAGCATGACGGAATGATAAGAATTATGGGGTGAAGAGACTCTTAAGTAAGTTTACGAGCAAAGGTTGGACTAATGGTGGTTTAAGGAATTTAATTTATAAGATCGACGCAACGGGAGATATCGAGAGGTTACTTGTGGAAGTGGACGCCCAAGAAGATCAAATCTAATTCAGCCAAAAAGAGATTCCTGGAACGCATGAAAGTCAATTGCAGATATCTGAAACGTTCCACATTTCACAAAGCTCTGTAAGCCGAATCTGAAATCGGTGTTTAGGTTTTACTGTATACGTATAATAAAACACAACGGATAGAGTTAAAATAAAAGAACTTCAACTTTTTCCATTTTCGACGTCAAAGAAAAATCTCACTTCTAAAACTCATATATCTTCCTTCCTCCATATTTTCATGAATACAAAAGGTATCAACTTGAAATTTTGCACGTATGCTACAAATATATAAGTGAAACAGCAAAATTCTGTTGCGGTCAAATAAGCAAATTTAAAGTTACGTCAAAAAAGCAAGGGGTGTCTTTTTTTATGAATCACCCTGTATAATGCGATCATGCAAAATCAGATCGTATTATACTACGCGCGAGCACCGAAGTCCAACATCGACCAAACAATTGGTCATAAAAAAGTAATTCAACGGTGAAATTTCTTTTAGCAACGGTTAAATTGAAGATTTGAGGTATAATCTTCATTTAATAAAAGAAAAATTGGAGTTTTGGAGAATTTCCCGTTGTTGTACTTCCTTTTGTATGTAATTCGGATGTAAAATGGACCTGATGATGACATAATCTCGCATTATAATACGATTTACGGACCTCGGAGTATACTTCTGTTGAACCAGACTGTAACGGATATCATAAAGAAGGAAATAAAAATTGAGCATATGAAAGTCTAGAAGGATTAAAAATATTGTGATGATTTTCTTAAAATATCATATAATAAATGCTTCATATAATAATATATCATGTCATTTTTCAAAAGAAGTTTTATGTAAAAAAATTTAACCATTTGCCGATTCCATAAAAATGTAGAAGGAGAAAATTAAAATCAAATGTTGATAAACTTCAGGATAACTTCTTGATAAAAATCAGGACCAGCTTTGTAATTTTCTGGAAATTTATGAAAATGGTAAAACCCGGAAAACTAAATCAAATCTCAGAATTATTTCAATAGCGAAATTAAAACAATTCAAAATTTAAATTCTAACAAATTTATTCAAATCAAACCGAAAACAAGACTTAAAACTAAGACTGAATTATTGCTCTATCTAAATAGTTCAGGTACATTTTTAAAGCCGAATCAAAAAGTGCTTTAAAATCAAGTACCAAACAAATCGATGAAACTTTCCTTACAAAAGTAGAGAAAATTTATTAAAAAATACAGAAAGAAAGACAAATAGAATTCTATAGTCTCTCGATTTCATTCAATAAAAACAGAAAAAAACATTTCATTGAAACTTTCTTAATTCCCAATCACCCGTTTGTTGACAAATCGGATTCGTTATCATTAAAAGAGGATACCTTCATTCTCGTTTTCTGCCTGAACGGGTTTTCCATGGACGTGGGTCGGCTCGATGAGGCCGAAGAAGTCGCAGTAGCCGTCGAAGAGGCCGCAACGGAGTGTTTCGTCAAATTATGTCTGTGAGAATGTTCGTGATGTCGATGATGCGAGTGTTCCGAATGTCGGCTTTGAGACACCGGCGTCGGAATATCTAACCCGTCAACTGTCGCCGATTTTTTACATTTTTCTTCGCATTTATGGTTATTCCATGAAACGTGTGAAGTCTTATTGTTGATGTTGTTACAGTCAAATTTCGAATATAATTGAGTGATATAAGATTGTAAGGATTGACAGGTTTTCCGACAACTTTCGTGACGTTCTTTTAAAACACCGAGTTCTGTTTTGTAACGTGTGTTGATGTGTTGTGCGCGGTCCTTCATTTCGTTTATCATTTTATCCTGGATACAAAAATACGACAAAAAAAATATACTCATAATATATTAAATATAATCATACTCTGGATAGAGTGGACATGGTGGAAAATTTTAGTTTGATGTTATTAGGCTTTTCCAGAAAAACCTGTATTTTCAACTATGAATTTTTTCACACCCCTGGAGTTTTCACCATAGCTACCCCCTGGACGCGTCCGACTTCCTCAACTTCTGGGGTAAGGATTCTTTCTGGAAAAATCCATTTTCGATCTGTTCGATTAGCCATTTGTGAGAATGTATATGATCCTGGATAAAAGATGAGCATAAAAGGTACGGCTACATTTTGACCAGTCGATTATATATTGCACACAGCTGGATTATTCGAGTTTAGATTTTCAAAAAAAATCTATTGCATCAAAATTTAGGAGAAGATTGTAAGCGAGAGCAGCTTTGTAACACCTTTTCCTTTTCCCGTTATGTTATCTAGGATGCCCCCTTTATTCAAAGTTATAACAGTTGAGTAACTCGTAACAGTTAGAAATGAAGAAAAGAAAATAGGGAGATAATCACCTTTTTTGTGTTACCATTTTCAAGCTCGTTTATTTTAATTTTGAAAATTTCAACTTTCGTATTCTGTTCTTCCCTTTCTTCTTGTAAAGCTAAAATGAAAATGAAAACAGAAAATTTTCGATTCTGGTGACTGACAGACCGTGCGCAAAAATTTCAAAGGAGGTCAATTTGAACTGATTTTGGTGACTGACAGACCATTTGCAAAGATTACAAAGGAGGTCAACTTTTCCCGTTGCTGTTAGTTCTTTAGAAACTTTCTCATTGGTAAGAGAAATAGAATATAAGAGGTGCCGCGAGGAAAACTGATTTCTAGGAATTGGAAATTGTATACTGTTGAGGCCATTTTCGAGAGTTACCCCTCGGAAAATGAATTCGTCCTATGATTTCCAGACCAATCTTAACTCAAACCCTTTCGATTTCAAACATTTCTTTATATATTTATGCCCCAGAGTTTAGTGTATCTTCTTGGAAATCCACCACATTAAATGAGGCTGACCCTTCGGACAGGAAATCATAATTGGTTTACAATTCTTTTCTGGAAAGCTCCCTAATTTAAACACTGGAAAACAAGAAAAGATCTGTTCTTACACTGCAGTGCGTGTTGAGTACATTTCAATTTCTGTGAAAGTAAAACATCGTGATTGTTTTTAACCTGGAAGTCCTCCATCGAATTTTTCAACTTTTCATATTTATGGATTTGTATGGCCAATTCTTTCTGCAGGTCATTGACCTAACAATGCAAAATAAGAAACAACGAAATCATTAATTTCAAAATCAATTTAATGGGATAAAATTTCGCAGATGAGGTCATCCGCGAAATTTGAGCATTTCGCGAGAACTAATTTTCGCGGATGAGCTATTTTAAATATTTCGCGGGGATTTATTTTCGCGGATGAGCAAATTCTTTTTTTAAAGTTTCCTTCTAAAGAAAGCCAAATTCGCTGATCGGAAATTTTTTCCATATTTCGCGGGGATTTATTTCGAGGATGACCCTTTCCGGATTTTCGCGGGAACTTATTTTCGCGATCGGCCCAAAATCCGCGAAATCCGCGAAAATTAATCCCCGCGAAGATTTATCCCATCTGAAGAATGGATTGGCGGCAACTAAGCTTAGTAAAGCTCAAAGCGGATATGTTAAGATAAACTTGGTACACATATTTAAACTGGATTCAAAATTTTACGATGGCAGTCAGAAGAAGTGTTACTCCATTTACTTTGGTCAAGTAGAAAATATATTTTATATATACATATAACCAAATGAACGATGAAATCACAAAGAAAAAAAATACTGTCTCTCTTAACTTTGTATTCTTGGAGGGGCCAAGAAGGTATCATCAGGTTTTGGGCTTTTCCAGAGAATATCTGAACTCCGCTAGTGATTTTTCTTTAACACCAGCCCCCTGGATATCCGTGCTGAAAATTTTGAACCTCCTAGATATCATTGGTCTTCAAATTCTTACACCCTGGATATCCTAAAATATTGAAAATTTCAAACTCCCCTCGATATCCCATATCCCTAACATGAGGGTACGAATTCTTTCTGGAAAAACCAATTGAGGATTCATACGTAAAATAAACTATACATACATTTGACGTGAGACTTTGTATGTTTTTTATCTTGGGTTGAAATCGAGATATTTCTTCCGTAGCTTCGAACAGTAGATTCTTCACTTTATGCAGTTCCTGATAACAAAACGTGAAATAATCATTATTGCCGTCAACAACTGAAAAAGCGTCCAATCAAAAAGTTATTGCATTACCTAATTGAGAATTTTCGACTTTGAGATTGGCATATATAGTAGAATTCATCGCATAATAACGATGGACGAAAGAGCAAATCTCGAGGTCGAAAGTTGACCAATTAGAAAAAATTTTCAGTTGTTAACAGACTAATTTTCAAATTGAGCCTTTTGACTTGTGTCGAAGAAAGCACTTAAAATCAAAATAATCGGTGAGTAAATTCGATAGAACTTCACTCGGATTTCTTTTTTTATCTTATCTAATTTCTACCAGGAGAACTATCCGGCCAATTACCCAATTTTACGCTTGCTGGTGGTTACAACTATCCAAAGTCGCATTACTAGAAAAAAAACAAATCTGCGGAAAGGAATCTACGCCTATTAATCATGGTTCTTCATTTATTTTAGAAATAAATATCTTCAAGCAAGATGTACGTCTCAAGCGAAAGATTCGAATAGTTGAAATACTGTAGGTACCTTAAAGTTAATAATTTTGGCGTGGCGATGGGTTTTTCAATTTCGATCAAAACATGACCAAAATTTGCGAACATTATTCCAAATAAAATATAAGATACCTTTTGTAGAAGTTTGTTGTTGTCGAATTCTATTTGTTTGGTAGCTTCTGTTGTTTTCAATTTGTACAACAATGCCCGGTTTGCATCTTCCAGTTCACTGAAAGGTAGAAAGAATAGAAACTACTCAAAAACATTTGGCGGAGAGTGTTGACTTCCATATAAGGAATATGAGCAAAAGCAACACTCTCCGTCAAAACTTTTGAGAACCTTCTGCATCCGCAATTCTGATCAATAGGCCTTTCAAAAGTTACACCATAAGCAATACTTTCCAAGCTTAATTTGGTGTAGGTAATCTTAAAGGGGTTCTACTTTAATTCGAGTCCTTTGAGAATAAATCACCACGACAATGAATTTGATACGAGGCAAGTGTTGCCATGACGTAATTAATTCATTCAGGGGTGACGCAGCTCTTCAAGGGGCCAAGAAGGAACACATTTTTGCAGGAAAAATACTTTCACGGTGTGAAACTACGAGATCATTAACTTCCGGGAAACGCATAAAATCGGTCTACAAAATCAGATTCTCTTCTGATGTTTGCCCATAAATTTATTCCAAAACCCCTTATTAACTACGAAGTCTAAATTCCGGGAAATTGCAATCTTAAAGCCCTCAACTCCGCGAAAATTCGAATTTAAATTTTAAGTAAAAGCAAACGTTTTGGATTCTTCGGAATTCGAACATTACCACTTTATTGACTGAAACTAGTTACCTTATTTTGGTGTTCAGTTCTCTTTCACGACTTGAAAATATAATATTCAGCTTTCTGTAAAAAGAAGGGGATAGTTTCAAAAATAATTCACTGGACAAGTATCATATATAACAGCCCTCTGTTATTAACTTCCGTTAGAAAATGGCCGTACCCCCACTGTCAAGGATATAGGATATCCAGGAGGATTTAAAATTTTCAATATCCTAGGATATCCAGGGGTTAAGTATATGAAGAGGAATGATATCTAAGGGAGGTCTGAAAGCACGGATATCTAGGGGACTGGTGTTAAGAAAAATCTTTTCCTATAAAACTTACGCAAATCATAATTTCAGAAATATTATTTCTATACATTCATCCGAGGAGCACTAGTGGATGTCTGAGCGCGGGTATGGGAATTAATTAGTTCTGTTTAAGGTATTTGACTAGAATTGAAGGATTTCAAAACATGCAACAAAAGAATCCGTACCGCTACTGTTGAGGATATTGGATATCCAGGGAAAGGGGGGCCGGGGGGGAGGTGAAACTTTTCAATATCTTTTCATCACTAATATCCGTGTTGGTTGTTGTTGGTGTTAAGAAAAATCAACATCTTCAACAAAGGGGGGGGGGGGGATTTGAATAGTGTTGCAGAGTTTCAAAATATAAAATTAATTTAAACATGAGAAGAGAGGAATTTCCCGGAAACTCACCTCATGTCTTCATTCTTAGCTTTTAATGTTGGTTTCAACTCGTGTAATTTTCTCTCTGTAAGTGATAGTTGCGTTCTCTGTGGTGGTGAGAAAATGAAAACACAGCTACTAAAATAGTTAATTCAGAGTGACGTAAATTTTTCACCCATTTGAAATAAAAACCAGGAAGTCATTGATAAAAGAATTAGGGAGAAGAAATTTTGGCGGGTAATAAAAAATTTAATTTGGCGGGAATTTAATTTGGCTGATGGCGAAAAAAGTTAGTTTTAGCAGGAACTTAATTTGGCGCATTTTTTCCAACAAGATTCTTTCGGCCAAAATTAGTTACCCTAAGGTAAGCAGAGGGTTACTAAAAGTTCTCAATGTTTGATCGAAAATATTGATATGAACATTTAAAAAAAAAACTGATGCACATATTGGAATCTAACTTAATTTTTGAGGTGCAACTTTTTAAATTCGGTTCAGCTTTTTTTAAGTAAGTGCAAACACATAAAATAATTTTATTTAGAAAAAATTTGCTCGGCTGTACTAGACCGTCAAACATTGGGTGAAAAACGAATAGCTTTGAGATATGAGCAAAAGACTGAAGGTCGTTATCATATATTGTTATATAGGGATAAGAACCACTCATTTGTGGAACCCGAAAAATGTCAAAAAAACAAAACATTCGTCCTCTAAAGATTTAAAATTAGGTCAATAACCTTACCAAAGATTCAACGGTCGTTAAAGCTTCATTCGAACGTTGTAAATTGGAAAACAATCGACGATTTCGTAAACAATGCATTTCCGATTTGTACCGTTCATATTGCAATTGTGTATGCATCATTTGGACCTGTGTTTGCAAGATCTTGATCTCGTCTATCGTTCCACCTGAAGATGAAAAACAAAACAAAACAAAACTAAACATTTTAATAACCTAATTATGAGAAGTTTTAGAAATCTACAACGACGTGAAAGTTAATCATCGCACGTCGTTGCAGATTTAAAAAACTTCCCCTACCGAGAAAATAAAAAAAGTACTCTCATGGGATTTCTTGTGCAATAGAAATTATTCCAATCGGGAATACCGGCTTTTGTTTTACTTTACCGTCGTCACTGTGTTGCCGTTCTGCTTTGGTAAGGTTCTTATTACCCATCCTTAAGAATGGTAACGTGAATTAGGACCCCAAAAAATTTACATTTTGCAAATTACTAAACTATGGACTTGATTGGACAATCAATTCTTAAATTAATGGTGTCCACTATTATTGTGAAATGACAACGGTGTCCACTATACAAAAGTGTCCGGCCTTTTAGAGAGTTATTGTGGAGTGATTTAGCACTATCGAGGAGAATAAATTTGTCCGGTAATTAGAGGTGCCTGCCTTATAGAGTGTCCGCTAGAACAATGACCACCTCCTAGTATTCTTATTAAAATAACATTCTGAAATGTCTAAACAAAAAATTGAATAAAAAAAGCCAAAGTAATTTGTAAAACAAAATCGAAACAAGAAAAAAGTCTTAACAGGGTAGGTACAATATCATAATCAAAGTTCGCGCACTCTTATGTTCCATAAAACGCAAATTACCTTGTTTAGCCTCTGAGAGTAATTACATTTCAGGGGGTTGCAACTAGACCTAGAAGGAGGAGAAACCTGGAAAGGAGGGAGTAGTGACCCCCTTCCTAACTATGATTGTACAAAATTATTTACCACAACCATAATGGGACCAGTCCGTTTCAATCTGTGACGTCATTGGAATTCTATGAAAAACAGATTATTGTGAATAAAAACAAGTGATACATTTATGGACCTACCTGGTTAAAAAATAAAATCAACCCTTAACGCCATAAGAATGAACGAACGAATGAATGAGCACAGCTAAATTAATAGGCGAACGAATTACAGCTATT